>CAUOFW020000748.1:752996-845975 GCA_963454935.2 Ilex paraguariensis | reverse complement strand
ACACACACACACACACACACACACACACACACACACATATATATATATATAATTTGTGATATATCTCTATATAATAAAGTAACTAGATTATTTGTCTTGAACTTTTCGCGGCTTAGATCATTTGAGAAGGTTATTGATCTGATGGTTTTAATGCAAAATTTTCTCCCCCCTTCAAATTTTTAAACAAGACTTTCGTTCTTTCTACAATTTTAAGACTCTTATATCTCTTATAATTTTCTCTTTGTATCTCATACTATATAATACTCATGCAGCTCACATGTATCTGTCAGACAGCTCTCCCTCCATCTTATATACTATGACAACCTGTATAAAAATTAATTGTTAACACATTAATTAGGTCGTTAATTATAATTCTATATAATTAAGAATTATTTTTATAAATTTTAAACAAACAAATGAACCTCAAATACAAATTTTTTGTGTGAAAACGATTCAAATGACTATAATATGGGTCATATTTTGTATTGAAATAAAAATACTATAATATTTGAATAGTATAATAGACAAATAATATATGTGCAATTTGTGATATATTTATATATATATACTACTAATAAAAGTATCTTAACATGAAAAATTTTTAATTCACTATTTTACCCTTGTAAAAAATTAAAAAAGTCGCTCCATTTTTCCACACTTAATATCCAAATTATCATCATGTCCTTATGCATTTAAATCTCCAAATTACATCTAAGATCACTTTTAATTATATATTTTATATGTATAAATGTCAATTATTATGAAACTTTTTAAATGATTATATTATTCTTAAAAAATATATGCATCATTATAAGTTTTAACAAAATATTCAAAAAAAACCTTCAAAAATTCCATAAATATAATATTACTGACCTCATTTATAAAAATAATATTATGACTACATATGTATATTTTATTTTTCATCAAAAATATTTTATTTTTAAGATATTCGGGACCAACACCTCTCTGCCAAGATCCCTTGAAAATAAGAATATCATCCTTGTACCCCTTGTCCGAGTCGGGAAGATGAGTTACAAGGTATATGAAGGGGTCCCTGGCTTTGAGGTAGAAGTGTTGGTGAGGTATGACTCTCAAGAGGGAATAACAAAAAAGGAGATCGTTCAGCCCAATATTTACCCCGAGGCGCCTATTGAGCTCTAAGACCCCCATAATTATTCTGAAGACATTAAGGCAACACTGCCCGGGGAAGAGGCGGAAGTGAGAGAGGAACTGTAAAAGTAAAGGGGATAAAGGAAACCTAATTCCGCCCTCTATTATGGCCTTGGTATAAAAGGGCATAGCATCCTCGGCCCCGAGGGTAGGAAAGTGCACCACCGAGTCATAATCCTCTATGTCTACGCGCGGGGGAATGCTGTACTTGACCTTAAACCTATTAATCTGTTCACCACCCTTTACTTTATACTTCCCCGACCCCGAAGAACCAGCCTGAGAGTTCTCGGGAGCAGGGCGACGACGAGGCATCTCTAAGAAAGTGAGAAAGTGGAGGGTGTTTTTCCTTAAAAATCCGTAAAGAAGCTTACCGAGGATTAGTCGCTAAGTATCAACCGGAGACACCTCCAGTCATCGGAAAACAAAAAGGGATAGGAGGAAGAAAAGAAGAAAGAAACTAGGACTCACCCGAATGACAAACAAAGTTTTTTCTAGAAAACTTTAGGCGACTCCTTCCAGAAAGTTCAGAAGCAACGATGGGTCTGCTGGCCTTAGGACTTTAAGGAAGAATGGGCAGTTGACGATGGAAGAGGAAAGAGATCTCCGGCGAAGATTCAGGAAAAGGCTCTCTTGAGGAAGTTCGGAATGACGAAACAAGAAAATGCAAGAGGAGCCCCATTTATATAGTGGATGTTTCATCATTGGGCACGAAAAACAAAACGGCGTATTTAATGCACACGACATCCCAAGCTGGGGAAAGCGGCTCGAGGCAATGATGAAGCATTTGTGGTTGTTGAGAAACCCTTCGTCTCCTTACGACGCGTGCCCTCGGTGTCAGAAGATCGAAGGCTGGGGGGCAGTTGATGGGACTTTTCTGAAATACTCCATGATGAAGACACGTGTCCTCGGTATTTACCAAAACACTGTTACTAAGATCAAGCACCATCGGCGCATAAAGGTCCTCGCCCCCGAGGTACTCGTCATATAGGATCATGACATTTCAGTACGAGTTACAACCAACACGTAACCTCGATCTGATATGGTACCTCGGTCGGTATACCTCCCTCGGTTCCGAGATGAGCCTTTCCTCGGTGCCGAGAGGTACCCCGTCCTGGACGTTTCCTCTACTCCAGGATAAGCTATTGACGTACAAGTCATTAGCTTAGGCTAGTTTAGGCTATTCATCATGACCTGGTCTTACACAATTAGTGTCAGAACGTACTGGAATGCAGGGGCCACAGTCAAATGGGGATGGACGCGTGGCGTATGATATCACATCAAAGACAGAGAAACCGCATGCCGTTGCTGACACGCGACTTGAGAAAGAAAACGATTAATTACACCATTCCCTTGATGAGACCGCATTCAATGCGGTAAGGCTCGGAAATGAAAGACAATAAATGCTCCTAATACAGAGCATTTATTGCATCCTCCCCGAGAGGAGTACATTGTACCGTCGGCATCCCGATGACCCAGCATTGATTGCTCGGGACCCCGAGCAGTTAAGAAGAGAAGACATTCCTCATCAGAATCAGTGCGCACACTGCCTGTACCTAATGATCACTTACTGACTACACTGACAGCAATCATGAGCTTTTGAGGTATAAATACTCCTTGCAAAAGGCAAGACGGGTATGCAACAAAAAACCCTTTACTACAATACACACTGTGTTTTCTTCTTCTTCTCTCTCTCTCTCAAAGACTGACTAGATTGTCGAAGGGGATACGCCGGAAAACACTCCGGCGCCCTTCTAACTTGTTCTTCTTTGTTCCAGGAACCTCTTTCAGCCTTACTGGATCGTTCTTCCACTCCCCCAGGGTCTCCCGTTGCCGTTCCAGGTTACCACCGGACCTCGCAGGCTGTTCCAAGCAGCGTTGGTTGGTCACTCAACTGGCTCACTCGAGTTCACCAAGGGAGAGATCTGTTCTCATTTTTTATATTGTGCAGGATCTTGCACGCACACTAAATATTGATCTTATTTCCATCCATAACTTGTCATAACAGCCCATTATCCAACAACTCCCTCCCCTTCATAATACTGCTCCTGAACCAAGAAGGTTGAGCTCCCTTCTTTGCCACCATTAAGTCACAGTCCGGAACTAGACTGATTTGAGAAACTTAACCCAAAAGGAATGTGGGTAATGCAGAATTCTCCATCCTTGTTTCACCAAAAATGCTTGGTTGAATAAATGAAAATCCCTAAAACCCATACCCCCTCTCATCTTTGAAACCACCATCTTCTCTCATTTTTTCCAATTGATACCACGCTTCTCCCCTCCATTTCCCCACCAAAAATTTCTTACATACCTATTTAGTTTATCACAAAAACTTTTGGGAAACAAGATAACCGCCATGGTGTAGGATGGAATTGCCTGAACCACTGCTTTAATTAAAATCTCTTTCCCTCCTTGTGTTAGCAATAGCCCTGTCCAACCCGGCAATTTTTTCAGGACCCGTTCTAATAAGAAACCAAACACCTTATTCTTTGATCTGCCCCCGGGAGCCCCAAATACCTGGACTCAAGTGAAAGAGACTGCATTCCCAAAAGATTACAAAAGTGGGCTTTTTGATCCGCTGTAGTGTTGGATGAAAAGAGGATGTCAGACTTCTGGTAGTTCATCCACTGTCCTGATGCCATACAATATTTCCCAAGAATGCTCAACAAGTTATAGATGCCTTTCTCCTTTGCCTTAATAAAAAACAGACTTTGATTCATCACAAACATTCTCTTAACAGACTCTGATTCATCTGGTTGGATACTTTGCATTGCACCACCTCCAACACCTCATCAAAGTTCCTCTGACCTATGGATGAAAAAAGATTTTGGAAATAGCTTGTAATATAATTACCTTTCTCCTCCTCCTCCTCAATCCACTCTGCCTCCTGTATCTTGAGTTTGAGGACAATTCCGATAACAGTTTTCTATTGTTCCCAAACTTCTGTCCACTCCAACTGGTTAGGTCTTTCTCACAACATTGCAGCTTTCTCGTCATCACATAAATAGGCGATCCCATCACTCTTCTCTCCCAGTTGTTCGTAATAATCCCTTCGTGGAATCATCCATCCACATTGTTTCGAACTTGAAATAAAATGGTTCCTTTTTTAGGCCTGGCTCTAAGTTGATAACGACTGGGCAGTGGTCATTACAACATAATAAGCTGTTATTGAGGACATATTTTCAAATTATGTTAAATAATTTTTTTAATATGCAATTATACATGTTTGTGTTGTTAACAATTGAAATTTCTACATAAACTAGTTGTTATATTACAGAAAACATAAGGGGTAATATCTGAAATTTTCACATAGACTTTTGTTATATTACAGAAAACACAAAGGGGTATATCTGCAATTTTTACATTTTTCAACTGTCCGCCTTATCTTCTCCGCAAAAGCTCGGGGGCTCTCAGAGAGCCACAGTCCTAGTCTCCAACCGCAGAGGTCACCGGAAAATGGTGGCGACAATGTTTACTTCTCTCTCCACCCTCTCTGTCACACCAAAGCCGTACTCATCCCAAGCCTTCACCAAACGAACTCATTACAACGTCTCTTACTCGTTCTCACTCCGTCAATCGCAACGGACTCTGAGGTTCGACACTGCGAATACAAGTCCAGCTTCGAAGAGACGATTCTTTCCTCTATGTTTCTACAAAGATGGCGATAAATCTGGAGGCGAATTTGAACAAAGGGTAAGGCAGCGAACGATTGATTATTGTTTATTTAAAAGTTAACAATTTATGGTTAGTTGTTTCTTATTTGCGTATGAGTAAATGTTTTTCTTTGTTTGCTGCTGTTTGGTTGCCGAGAAAACTGATGGATAGACTAGGGTGAGCAGATAGAAATTTATTTGGAAACTTCCCTGTTAGCTAAGCTGAATTCTGTCGAATGGAATTGTTGTTTAATTCTCCTCAGGAACGGATACAAGTGATGTATTCTTATTACACTGTAGAAAGGAATTTTGATTTGCTCAAATTCAATTACGACTTCAAGTACAACTTGAATTTTTTTTCAAGCTGCATAAATTTCTTTGCAGGAAAGTGGAGTAGATTGGCCTATCCAGCAACGGTGGGATGTGCCTTGGAAGTGGCAGACAATTTCCTTGACTTCATTTGCATGTGGATTAGGGTATCTTTCTGTTTACTTGACTTTGTTTAACCTTTGGATGATGAGCATCCGTCTCTTACGCTTCTCTTTTTTGTGTGTGGCTGCTTTTTGCTCTATTACATTAATTACTTGTGTGACCCTCCTCTCTAGCTTAAGCTTTTAGATCATATGTGATGGTATTCGATATGGTTCAGAAGAAGCATATCAAAGCCTAGAGGTCCTGATTTGAAATCCCACTAGGTCTCTTCTCCCATACTATGAAAAACAAAAGATCCACTCACACGTGAAGGAATAAATACTTATGTAACACCCTTCTCTAATCGCTTACGCTATTAGATGAGATCGTATTCAACATGATCCTCGGTACAAGCATTGTTATTTGCAAGTAGCTTCTTGATGCACACTTTGTTATTGTTATTTGTGAATAAATTTCAATGGTCTATATGATGGTACTTGAAATTTCGATGGTTTAAACTTTATCCATGTTTTTTTTTATGTGAGTATATTTTTTGATTTTAGATATTTATTTCATGGAATCCTTCTTAATTCGTTATGAGACTTTTATTTTTAGTTAATGTTTTTTCATTTTGTATTCAAACATTGATCTATTTGGGCAAAACTAATTATTTTCCAGGCAGTTTTGTTTTGACAGGACTGATAGAGACAGCGGCCATACCACTTCTTGGTCTGCAAATTGGGGAATTAAGTTTGGATGAAAAGGCGGAAATATTGTTTGTGGACCAAACGTATGGACTCTTGTTCTAGCTTTCTATTCATTTGTTCAAATTTTCTTTTTGTTTCTCCACTAATATTTAACAAGTTAAACTTCCTTTCTGTAAGGGTTGTTCATGAAATTGTAAATTGGCTAAACCAGTTTTGGACCGAGGTTTTTGTTGCCAGCTTTAAGTTTGCTTTGCACAATGTAATGCACCTTTTTTGTTTCTTTCTGGTTATTTGGCTAAAAGATTGGGATTTCAAACTTGGAAGCTCTTCCCCGATAGATGTTTGCATTCATGTCTCACTAGTTGGAGATGGAAATGGAGGCTTTAGTCATTTCCATGTATAGTTTATCTTGCTAATCGATGTGAGGCAAGCTTTGGGCAATATGCACATCATTTGCCATAGACATTGTTGCCCTAAGGGATTTGCAGTGAGAATATGGGAGACACTTTGAGCTAACAGGGACAAAAGACACATCATGATGATATAATTATCTCATATGATGAATTTCCAGGAGAATGAGGAAATTTTGCCATTTGTGGTAATCATGCAGGACGACTTTATGATACATGGATGAATTGCCTCCAGTTGTGAATGTCCTGAAAGTCATTAAATGGCCACCTTGTATTGTTTCTGCATAAGAAGTTCCTTTTTTGTTTTGGAGAACTGGCTGACTTTTGAAATACAAATTGGTCTAAGTTTGTTTTCTTGATTTTTTTGCAGCATTACGACTGCAGTTGTACTTGGAGTCCTCTTTAGTCTTGCAAACTCATTTGAGCCTCTTCCTGATGATATATTTCGATATGGTAATTATTGAGTTAAATTGATACAAAAAAAGAGCAATTCTTATACAGTTATTTTAGTGGTTTCTGTTTCTCAACCTGATCTCAGTACTTGCTTCTATTATGGAAAGCCCTAATACACGTTTCCTGAAAAGGAAGCCTCACCTGTAGTTTTAAAATAACCACTGAGCGTTACACTGTGCCTATGCTATTTTAAGTATTGGGAGGACAAATGGCTGCATGCATTGTTTTTACTAAAAATTAATAATACTTATATTCTTAAGCTCATGCTAGGTGAATGTTTTATTTTCTGTGAGTTATACCTAGATTTTGAATTCAGAATCATGATTTGTTGATTTATTGCTGAGTATATTCCAGATTGGAGGGAACCATTAAATCTTGAGAAAGGATGGCTCTTGTGGGCAGGAATTGGCCTTGTGGGAGCCCTAGTTGCTATTGCATTAACAGGAGCTCTGATGTCCTTGTTTAGTGGTGAGACCCCACAAAGAGAGGTTAGGAAAAAATAGTAATGCTAGCAACTCCCTGTTTATACGTCTTGCTTGCACACAGACAACATGCATAAATATGTTATAAGATGTGGGACGACTTATTATGTGGTTTACCCTTTGCATCATGTGGCAACTTTTTACTCAGGAGTCAGGAACAATAGCTCTTTCATTTCATGTACGAACAGACACAAGCACCCACACTGAATTTTGTGATGAGTTTATCAAAGTTACCTGTTGTCATGTAATTGAGGAGACAGATGTTTTTTCAGTGGATCCTTGGTGTAGTTATTATGTTTTCCATTTCTTATTATGTGTAGAGAGTAGACGTCACTGTTTTCCTGTTTTACTTAAGTGTTTTCATGTTGAATGCTTTTTTCTCCCCACTATTGCATAAGGGTCTTTATAGTTTTGATGACTTATATTCAGACTGATGCTCTTGTTCGCTTGCTTCCATTGATTGGATCTTCAAGTGTCAGGTACTTTTATCAGAAGGCTTCTTCAAATTTATACACGTTATATCTATGGAATTGCCAGAATGCTTGTTTGATATCCTCATACTTTGACCAAGATTAAACCATAAATCACGATTTTCAATTTTTTGTAGCACGGTCTGCCTGTTGGGCATCACGGGTGTTCTTGCTCCACTTCTTGAGGAGACCGTCTTTAGAGGTTTTTTAATGGTGTCTCTTACAAAGTGGTATGGTTTCTTATAAGATTTCTGTTTATAAAGTTTTCTTGTTGCTTGCATTTTGGAGATTAATAAGTAATTGGTTGATTTTGGATGGGAAAAAATTAAGAAACCAGTTCCATTTTACCTATCTAATTTATTTAGATTCTAGAAACCTGTCATTAAGTTGTTGACCTCCATTCGTCCTTTGGATCTTCCCTCTTTGAAGGATTCGATTTTTTTAATATCTTACCCTATCAACCATTTATGCTTATTCCATGCATGTTTGTCACTTAGGCTGAGAGTGCTTTCAGGTTAGCTGTTCCGTGTATATATCTATTTCTTGTGCAAATTCTCTCATAGGACACTATTTGGCAATTGTAAGAAGTCATTTAATGGATAAGCATGAAGCCAAGTATTTTATGGTAAATAACGTTTGCTGCATATAATCAATGTGCACATAAAAATGTAAATAGCTAAAATGACAATGATGAAATGAATGAATGGCGAGACAAAAAAACAAACATTAGAACTACAACTAAATTATCAGTATAAAACTAGAGGTTGCATCCATTATGGACAATAAGGATGAAGTCCCGCACAGTCCTTGCATTGCAGACCCCTTGATTCTCTTTCATTGGATGAGATGGTTTATTGATGTGCAAAAGAGATCAAATGGCTGCATGCATCCATGTTCCTACTCTTTTTTTTTTCAATTCATGGGTACGGTCCTCCTTAGACCTACAAAACGTGAAAGAAAGTGGTTTGCTAAAAAGAAAGTTGGATGAAGTTGTGACTTATGAGAAATGGCATGTCGCTGAAAGACTCTAGAAATAGACCAATCTGAAGTTTCATTTCTAAATCGTTCATAGAGGTGAACACACAAACACAGATCGATGGCCAATTTTTTGGTATTTTATATAAGATGTTGATCACTGTTGTTTACTCTTACATATTCCAATTTGCTCTGCAGGTTGTCTACACCACTTTCTGTCCTTGTCAGTGCTGCAGTATTTGCCGTTGCACATCTGACTCCTGGGGAATTTCCCCAGTTGTTTGTACTTGGTATAGTCTCTTGATATTGAAAAATTGACCTAGATTTATGCTGCAGAAAATTGGATTTCTAAAAAAAGTTCAAAAATAGGGAAAAAAATCAACGAGAGACCAGTGCTAAATGAATATTTCTCATCATATTCTAGTTTCCGATGTTGACAAATTTCATTTATAGTTGTTCCATACCTTCAAGTGTTCATTTGGCATGTAGTGAAATGGTTAATGTGTCCCTGCAATTTTTAGTTGGTCGATGCAAAATAATTAATTTTGTATATCCAATCATACAGCTACCTATGGAATCTTGATTATTCTGGCAATTGCAAAGAAATTGAGCACGGCTACAATATATTTAACAATCTTCTAACGTAACATGGATACCATCTCAACGACAGAGTGCTTTATGGTTGAAGCTGATGTTATGCCAGCCTTCCTATACCTGCTAAACTTAAGTATCAAATTTGAGAGAAACTAACATAATCTCATATGATAGGGATTGCTTTGGGATTTTCATATGCTCAAACTCATAACCTTCTCACCCCCATTACAATACACGCTCTTTGGAACTCGGGGGTTATCTTGCTTCTCACCTTTCTTCAGGTAATTGTGCACTTCTTGTGGATTTAAATTGGCTTCTTTACTTACTGAGAGAACAATTTGGCTTGGGGTAAAATCACGTATAGGTCATTACATTGGTCAATTACTTCTTCATTACATTCTGTATTTTTTTACAAATTGAAGAGGAGTTCACCAGATGAAATTTCTTGGCATAGGTGTGTTTATAAATTTTTATTAGAAGTTCCAGAACCATAAATACCTTTTACATTGGGCTTTTATCATCCTTTACTTGCATTCCATGTGTGATGTCATTAATGGATGTCATAATTTAAGAACACATGACATATCTGTGGGTTCCCTTCTTTCTGTCATTTTAGCAAATGTTTTTGGAACATTATGCAGGCCATGACCTTGTTGAAACAGACAAAAACAATGCTTAAATTTGCAAATGCAACAACATATGCTACAATAAACATCGAATCTTACTTGTATTGATTGTGGCCCTGTAGAGTTGAATGCTTCAGAAATGAATTAGACCTGACTTTGAACCCTCAGGTTCAAGATATTGTAGTATTTTCTTGTGATTGTAGGATTGTGTCTATTTCTTGTTATATATGCTTAAAAAACTTGGTGCTGCTGTTTGTGTGTAGATCCAAGGATATGATATCAAGGAATTGTTGCAGGCATCTTGATGGAGTATGTGTTATCCTCCATAGGGGTAAGGAGCTTGTGCCGGTTGGCTCCTTTGGTTTGTCTCCTTGTTCAAGACAGGTTTTTCCCCCTTTCCTACATAACATGAAAGGAAAATGAGTAGTGATAGTCGATGTTGAATGTCAAAAGTTGATAACTTCATGCAATTCTTAGTGGTGAGACCAGGAAGAAGACATTGTTTATGTACAACTACATTATGACAGGCTTATTTACCCAAAAAAAAACAAGCGAACATTATGGCAGGCATATTAAATTACCACCTGTTGGAAATTTCCTAAAAACTGTGGTGCAAGATGTGGCCTTGATATAGAGCAAGTAGATGCCTTCAATTGAATTATACTAGTTACCACTTGTAGGACTTGCTATTCATTATGAACTTGGCAGTGGCAGTGCCATGTGGTACCGAAACCTGATGAAAAATTGTCATAACACTTGTTTGTCAGACACACAAGTTGATTTGTGCAAAAACTTGTTTGGCAATTTCGCAAGAGGTAGCAATGGATCGGAAATATATAATATTTTATCGGTGATGTACATAATGACACTGTTATATGATGCTTGGTGAGCACAAAATATTTTCTCCTCTTTAACACAGCAATAGTAAGATGTCACTTTTCTGCAATAAATGGGGTGCCCAAGTCAATGGTTTAAAGTTTAAACTAAGCATCCCTTGTTTCATTCATTATCGATTGCGGATTGGTAAGGATTAGTATTCAGCCTGTGACTCACAGGCTGGCCTGAAAGCCCGACAAGGAGGGCTACGGATCTCATTTTTTAGTTAGGTATGAGTATATTTTTTAAAACTCATTTGATAGGAATTGTATGAATAAGTATTTTATTCTATTAAATTTAATTTTAATAAAACATCTTGTAATTAGGTATAATATTTAAATGACATGAATTTTTTTTGCTTACTTACATTTCTTTAAATTATACATAATTTTTATTCTCTTCATTTCTCTCTCTCTCTTTCCGTTACTTTTCCTATCTCTCCTATTTTCTCTCTCTATCTTCTATTGGTAATTTATTTTCTTTTCAAATATATAAAGATTTAATTTAATTTTTTAGTCTTTTTCTCACCTATTCTCTCTCTCTCTCTCTCATTTTTTTTCTATCTATCCTTATTTTTTCTCTCTCTCTCTCTCTCTTTATATCAACGTTACAAAAACATAATTATGCTAATTAATTATACTAATCAATTACAATTGTTTTATAATATATGAAACAGTTATTTATGTATTCTAATAAATTAAAAAATTACACAAAAATATGACATTAACTTAATTTGTCATTTAGTTGTTTATACAAACTAAAGAGTTGTATTATTTAGTATAAAGACATGGTTGTATTAATTATATGCACCAAATTTTTTATAATGGTAAAGCTTTTTGTGTAATGATAGACACAATTTGATGTATATAATTGGTGTAATCATGTCATGATACTAAATGATGTAACTCGTTGTTTATCAATGCGAGAGATAGAGAGAAAATATGGAAGAGAGAGTGAGAGAGTAATGAAGTAATAAATAATTTTTTAGTCTTTTTTTTTTTAAAATGCACTAAATGCTAAATAAGTTTTTCTAATATAATTTTGTTAAATTAAGTTCAAATTTTTGTATTGATTTTCCCATTTTCCCATTTTTTATGCTCACCTTGGCCTGATAAATAGCCCCGACCTAGCCTAGGAAGGCCTTTTTGCTTGGTGGTCTGCCAAAATTCAAAGTAGACTAACCGTTATGTCAAGTTTAGAAAAGACAGGGTAAATTATACTATACGTCACTTGAACTATTACTTTGGTTTTAATTTATATTTTTAATTATAAAATTTTTTACATTATATTTTAAAGTATTTATTTTATTTTATATCATTTCAATAAATAATGACTGTCAATTTTTTTTTTGATAAATGCGCATGTGAATAGTATGTATTGTCAATAAACAACTATATATTATGTGTATGCAGGTCAAAAATTACAAAAAATATACAACCATGATTTTGTATTTTCCAAGTTTTAAATTGTCTTCTTTTGACCAACTTTTTTCTTCCTAACAATCAAAAGAGGTAAAATAAAATGGTACTAAGCACTTGACGGAAAGTTTTTTGAGGTTTTTCTTCGTCCTTTGACAAATTTTCAAGTTTGTCGTTATTTATTAGAGTGGTATGAAACAAAATTAATACTTTTAAGGTACAATGTAAAAAATTTTATAATTGAGGGTGTAAAGTGAAACAAAGATATTAATTTTTGAGGGAATATTGTAATTTACTCGAAAGGATAGGTAGATAGATCCGATAGATGACCAGATAATTAACCGTGGACTGCCCTACCTTCAGGCGGTTGGCCCACGACACATTTGGGCATAGCCCTTTGCTGATGTACACCATGATGGACTCATTAAGTTGTCATAAATGGTTAATGCGACAAGGTTAGTAGTCACATCGGACGAGGCCTTTGGATGCTTGGGTTTGAATAGTTGGACATTATTATTATTATTATTATTATATTTTTTTGATTTTGTGTGGAAGCAAACCCTAGGTCAAGGCAAGAGGACAGACAAGAAGGGTTCGAAACGAGGGCGAAGATGTGGGGAGTTTCACTAAATTTGGAGTTCCCATGTTTGGCAATTTGACTAAGTGAAGTTGCCCATTTATTAGTTGGTACTGTGCTTGCTATCCACTAAGCAGACATGGTTAGCAAACCTTAGTACTACTAGTTACAAAACTGAAATTTGATGTATTAGTTGAACAAAAGATGGTTTTTGGGGGAAATTCAAATTTATTTTTATAGTTTATCCCATTGTATTAGGGATTCGGCTCCTCTGTTGTTGATTAAAACAATGTTTTTTTGTATCAAAATGTTGTTGTTCAATTTAACAAAACAAACTCAATGCTTCTCATTTGTCCTTTTGGGGACATCCGATAAAGTTAGAACGATAGATAAGTGACTAGCATAACCTAAATGCAAGGATGACACACACAAATCTACAAATAGTTTATTTAACAAAACAACATTGTTTTAGTGCAAAACAACTCTGGTTTAATTAATAAAACCTCTTTTATTGATTTTCTAACAGTAGAGGATCTTCACCCTTGTATTAGTCTAATGGTATGTTTGGTACAATGGATGAAAAAAATGGAAGGATGAAAAATGAAAGTGATACAATTTCTGCTCTTCAATGGAGGAATATTTTCTCTCCTCCTTTGTGTTTGGAAGGAGAGATGGAAAAGTAGAAATGATTGTTTTTTTTTTTTTTTTGAGTGTTTGATTGGATATAAAAGTGGATGAATGAAAAACATATAAATACATATTTACTATTATATTTATATATAAAATTAATATGTATATAATATGTAATAGATAAATGATATAAACGTAAATAACATATATTTTAACAGACGTAATTAACTTTTCTTCCACTTTTTCAAATTTTGAAAGGATAGATTTTATTAAATAGAAAAGAAAGTTAATCTATCAACTTTTTCATTATTCCTCACCAAATGTGATATTTTATCTATCTTTCTAACTTTTTATTTTTTATTTTTAATTTTTAATTTTTATCTTATCAAACAATAAATGATTTAGAGAAAGCAAAAAAAATTGAGGATACCCATGGATGGGTTTTTCTAAAAGGCCACAAAAATGACAAGGCATTGCCCGTCTGCTTCTCTAAATGTCAAAAACTCCTACTCTTTTTTTTTTTCAAAAGGTTTATAATTTTTTGATGAAAAACCAATGTATTAAGGTTGTCAATAAACTAAATATCTTCGGACGGACACAAATTAAATATCTTTGGAATGAGATCTGCTCTCACATATTTTTTCTTCAATTTTTTTTTGAACACATCATCTATCATGCATTTAAATGGGATCCATTATATACAGGTAAGTCCCTCACTCATCAATAGTAGATTCTTCACTCATTAATAATAGATGATATGTCGAGAAGAAAATCGAAGGAAAAATGTACCGGAGATGATCTAAAACTACATCTCTAATTATCAACATAGCAGCTGTAATAACATGGGCAAAACTGTAATATAATGGAGGTGGTACAACTTTGCTCCCAGCCAAGAAAGTCAAAGCTGTTTTGGGGCAGAGTTCTTACTGTGAAAACAGAGGTTTTGAACACAAAAAAAGAGTCAAAGTTCCCAACTAGGATAGTAGATCCTTTCACATGGAGATATGCTATGGATGCACTAATTATTCAGTCCATTAATGACACTACTTGTTTAACCTGACAAGTCAGTGGAATAGAAGCTCTGGGAATGGAATAGAAACTGGATTGTAGGATCCTCAGAAACTAAAAACCTCTAAAATAACTTAGCCATGAGACAGTCAGCCTCATGGGAGTTTGATTGGTAGCTGAATATAATTTTGAGATTTTGCATTGAAAGTTGGTTTTGGTCCACTACATTTCCAATTTTCTTTTTCTTTTTGCCAATAATTTTGTTTAGGTGGACACTTTAAGTTTTTCTCTCTTAACCAATTAAACTATATAATATATTTGTATTTATTAATATTTGATACATGAGGTCCGTTTAGCATAAAAAGAAATGCCAAAAAATAAAATGTATGTGTATAAAAAAATGAAAAATTATCACCATTGTAAAAGAAGGGGCTAGTTGTTATTTTTGTAATAAAAAAACTAATAGTTATTCACTAACAATTTAATAAATTTATTCAATAAACAATGTTCCAAGTATTATCACTGAGATATTAGCATAGTAAAACTATTAAACTAAAATTTAAGAACTAAACACAGTAAAAAAATTAAAAATTAATTGACACGTAATAAACACTATAATCAATTCCCGAATAAAAAATCAAGATGATTTCTCTTAAAAAATATAAAAATCAAATGAATGTCAATTGCAAGAACTTTCATTTACCAAACTTTCATAAATAATAAAATTAAGGTCGAGAAAGTCTTAATACAATAAAAAAGATTAAACAATTAAAATAAAAAAAAATATAGGATGGACACAAATAAAAAATATATATAATTTTTAGAATATATAAATATAAATATATATAATATATTTTTAAAAAAAGTTTGAGGGTAGGCCTGTGTGTAGATCAATCTATGAGACTAGTTTACGTGCATTTAGACTAATCTCTTTCTCGATTCAGTTAAAGGCAGATCATCCATGTCAAGATTATAATATTTATGATAAGGGATAAATCTCTCATAGCATAATCACAAGGGGTTACTAAGATTCAAATTTAAGACGTTTGAATTTACAACCCGTCCATATTACTTCTTGAATTACCCAACCAAGGTTTTTTAAAAAAACCTACACATACAGAAGTTTGCATTGTCTTGTTGGAACCACACGTTTGGAACAAAAAAAGTAGAATCACATAGGAAAGGAAAATATTGGCTTAATTTAGAAAGATTGAAATAAATTAACTACTCTCTAAGCTTAAGCTTAAGCTTTGAAGTTCGGTTTGAGTTCAACTGGTATGGAGACCCATATTCTAACAGTGCTAAGGGACTGTTTTCGAACCCAAAAAAAAAAAACGTATCTAGCACCTATTACATCAAAAAATTAAAAAGCAAACATAATAGGGTAACTAGCACGTCTTACACCGAAAAATCTATAGAAAAATAAAAAAAAAATCCAACGGAAAAACATGACTTACATGTGAGAGGAGCGTGTTGGAACCACACAAGAGAGACAAAAGAGTAGAATCCCATGCTTGTTTGGGAAAAAGAAATAAGCTTAATACAGAAAACAATGGAATAAAATACTCTAACCTTAAGCTTAAATTTTTGAATTCGGGTTGAGACCGTAAGCTGAAATTCTAACATAAAAAGGGTCATTTAAAGAATCCATGTGATAAATATGAAATCAATAATGTAATCATAATCCCCAGAAGCTGTTGATTCGTTGCACGGCTGGGAAGC
Organism: Ilex paraguariensis; assembly: GCA_963454935.2. Classification (NCBI taxonomy): domain Eukaryota; kingdom Viridiplantae; phylum Streptophyta; class Magnoliopsida; order Aquifoliales; family Aquifoliaceae; genus Ilex; species Ilex paraguariensis. The sequence goes on along the minus strand of CAUOFW020000748.1, from coordinate 829,796 downwards.
AAACCCTAGGTCAAGGGACAGACAAGAAGGGTTTCAAACGAGGGCTATTTTTGGAAGTCCCACTAAACTTGGAGTCCCCAGGTTTTGCCAATTGACTCAGTAAAGTAGTCCATTTATTATTTGGTAGTAGTTAGTACCCTGTTTTCCACTAGGTAGACATGGTTAGCAAAACCATTGTACTTGCTACAAACTGACTTAAATGTAGCAGAAAATTTGAGGAAACCATACTCTGGTTTTCTAGGCAACACAATTTGAGCACATCGGCAACACAAAACCTTTTATGGCTGACTATGCATTTACAAGCAAAACATGTGCTCTCTCTCTCTCTCTCTCTCTACCAAGATCACATTGGACACACTCCTACAAAATAAATTTCGAATATTTGCAATGGGATGCTAACCAATAATTAATATTGGTTCAATAAAAATCGAACCCATGAATTTCATATTAATGGTTAGGCTAAACCTCTATCGCTCGACTACCCTTGTGAGTTACTAAAATGTAATCAATACCAAAGGTTTGGCTAGAAAAAAAAGTATTCATTGCAATGGTAATGTTACATCAGTATTAGTACGTGATATCATCAATTAATAATATATAAACAAATAAAAAAATCGATTTCATACAAGTCAACAAATATTTGTTCATATAAGATAATAACTATCAACTCTTCTTTCATATAAACTAGTAAGTATCTAGATGGAGTTCACTTTTTCCTTTTAGAGTTTTATTATTGATTAGTGATATTACATCATTAATACTGAAATGATATCTCCATTGCATTGAATATTTTTCTCCCAGCCAGGGTTAGTTCATCCAAACCCATTTTCCTCCAAGTACTGAAGCCCTGGCATGGAGGGTGATCACCTTTGGTCCGAGCCAAGAAAGTCAACTTGTTTTTGGGCAGAGTTCTTCTAACTCTAGAGAAGGAAGGAGTTGGACCCACCAAAATAGTCAAACATGGAAGTTTCACTAGCTTCCAACTAGGATATTGTTGGTCCTTCACATACTCTGAAGGGGTATCTTTCTCATTCCATTGTAATTATTCAATCTGACAAGTCAGTGGAATAGAAGCTCTCTGGGAATGGAATAGAAACTGAATTTTCGGATCCTGAGAAACTACAGCCTCTTAAAAATTAATTTATAACTATTAGAGTTTGACAGATGAATGTAATTTTAAGCTTTTTTGCCATTGAAAGTTGGTTTTGGTCCACATTTCCAAATAACAATTCAAACCTATGCATTAAAGAACTAGTTACACTGAAGTTTGCTTTGTCTTCATATGTAGATAGTTAATTAAAAAAACAATGATATTAATGTAAGAAATATCAAAATCAACAATCCCCAGAAGCTGCTGATTTAAGAGTGTCTTGAGATTCCTCAATTTGGACTAAACAAAACCCAAATGGATTTCCTTGTGAAGGCATGCAATAAGAGTCCTTGCTGGGAAATCCATTTCATTGACTTTAGGGTTTCTTGGTAGTTGTTCATAAGAGCCTTGGCTTAACCTTCTCTGTGAGTTAACGCGATCTTCGCAAAAACAAGCTCCTTAAAGTCCCCAGAAAAGGCGGCTGATCCTTCGGAGAGAAAACCCTTCTCAGGAAGCATATAATGGCTTCAAATTGAGTGAACTTTCATTGTGAACTTGGCCTCTTTGAGTTTATCTTTTTTTTAACTTTTGAGTGCATGCTTGTAGGTTACTTCAGAGAGCTTGTGCTGTTATTTTATAGAACACTCCACTGTTAGACTACATTTTATTCTGTAGATTACCACAAGTTAGTCTGGTTTTAGTTTTCCAAAACCTTGTGTACTACTTACCCTATTGGGTTTGTTAGGTTTTAAGACAATTTTTTTGTCCATTTTAAGGAGAGAGACAAAAACCAAATCTACTCTTTTGTTCATTGAAGGCCAGACAAAAAAGTCATTGTTGTGATTTTATTGAGAGAAGAAGGGATCAAAAAGTATGGAAGATGAAAAAATGGATGAAGTAATGCTGCCAGGATTTCGGTTTCATCCGACGGACGAAGAATTAGTTGGATTTTATCTAAGAAGGAAGATTCAGCAGCGGCCTCTCTCCATTGAACTTATCAAGCAAGTAGACATTTACAAATATGATCCATGGGATCTTCCAAGTAAGATTAAATTCATCTCTTTGTTTTTGTACTTCTCAGTTCGTTCTTTGGTACGATTGATTTTTGGTAGATGCACTTGCTTTATTTATATATATATATATATATATAGAGAGAGAGAGAGAGAGTTTTTCTTCTCTACTTCTATTGAAGTGGAGCTGAACTGCTATCTTGGCCGAAGCTCCTCCATAAATTCTTGTCTCCTTCGAAAGATCTGTACTTTTGTCTTAAATGTTCAAGATCACCGTATCGACCCTAGACTAGATGTGCACTTAGATGTATTGATTGCGTCGTGACGTACCGCAACTTCACAAAACAACAATGACTTGGACAAGTAATCCAAATCATCTTCTAATCATTCACCGGTTAAGAGTGAGCTCCTAGTTTTCATGTAAAAGTATATTGGACGGTACCGAGTCGGATCTCGACACTTTGGACTCATCTCATATAATAGCAATGTTATATTGTCTAAATTTTTGAATCAAATTAAGAGTTCAAATGATATGCTAACAGATTTAGGCTTATTTATTTGATATCATGCCATTTGAGATTCAATAAAAACTTCAAATAATGTATCGTCATATCATTTTAATTCTTAATTTAATTTTAAAATTTGATCAGCATAACATTACTGTTCATATAAATAGTGTCACTGTTTTTATTAGTGACCTATGTACATGAATAAATGAAGTGAAACTTTCAAGTTGCTCATGTTCAATAAGCAGAGTTGGCAAGCACCGGCGAGAAAGAATGGTACTTCTACTGTCCAAGAGACCGCAAATATAGAAACAGTGCAAGGCCTAATCGAGTAACTGGAGCTGGCTTCTGGAAAGCAACCGGAACTGACCGGCCGATCTACTCCTCCGAGTGTTCCAAGTGCATAGGTTTGAAGAAATCCCTTGTCTTCTACAAAGGCAGAGCTGCCAAAGGGATCAAAACAGATTGGATGATGCATGAGTTTCGATTACCTTCCATCACAGACTCTAAAAGATTCGTAGAAAAAAGCATTCCACCCAATGTAAGTGTTCTTACTGAAGTTCCAATGTGATCGGGCATCACGGATTTGAGTCAAACAAACAGTTTTTTCACACATATAGTGTACATCTAATCTCACCGTGATCAGAGTTTCGTATATAAGCCAGTGTTATTTATTGTGGACTTTGCAGGATTCATGGGCCATATGTAGAATCTTCAAGAAACCAAACTCCACTGCACAGAGAGCTCTCTCTCATTCTTGGGTGTCTCGACTACCTGAAACCACTGCATCTGATATGCTAACCCAACAAGCTCATAGTCCTAGTCAGTTCAGTAGTACTATAACAGATAATATTTCACTGACCACAAAAATAAATTCAACCACCCAATTTGGGTATAACCGTGATTTACAACACTCATATCTGACTAGTTTCTCTCCCCTAGATGTTCATCCCTACAAACCAATCAACAAATTTACTGGTAACCCTTCTCAGGTTTCCATTTCAAAGGGAGACCTGCCAGAAAGCGGCCATACATTTTCATCACCGGAGACATCCGAAAAAGGACAGTCCTGTGCAGAAGACTCATCATATGATGTTTCTTCTTTTATGCTAAATATGTCTTCCTCTATATTCGGAGATATCGGCAAGGCCTCTGAGAGTATAGATTACAGAGAGCTGCAAGATCAGTATAACTGCTTCATCACTCCAACGCCGGAAATGCAAGGGAACCTACAGTGTCATGGAGAAGAAACAACGTTCGCAAATGACAACGAGACGAACATGACACAATTTGCTGACCAGTGGGGGGCATTGAGATCTGTAGGGTTTCCCTTGGGGTTGCCATTGAGTATGCCCGATGCATGGAAGTCGAATTTGCTGTGGGATTCTTCACCCTGTCCTACTCAAATGTCCACTAACTATTCCACATGCAATTTTTCTTGAGCTAGAGCATAACATTGAACTATTTTTTATCTTCAATTTTATGCACTCAAGTTCTTCTTACAAATCATTTTCCACTTGGTTTAACGTAGACTTGTACAAATCTCCATGTAGGAATTTAAATTTATTGCATGACTATTCAGAATATGAGCCGAATTTTTTCTCACGGGAGTAGCTCAAATAGTAACAGATATGAGCTGTAAATTGAGACATTCTAAATTCGAATCTTGACAATCCCTTAAGATCAAATTATGAGAAATTTATCTATTATTAATACTCTAGTCCTGACGTGGATTGTATGTCTTTAATTGAATCAGAAAGAAATTAATCGAAGTACGTTTAAATTAATCCAAACAACACTGACCGTTAAAAAAAAAAAAGAATTGTTTTAATTATGTTACGTACCCTTTAAACTCATGGATACATTGTATGTTCGAGCCCTACTAAGCCTACCACCTTGGCGGGTTTTATTTTCTGTAGAAAGTGAATGATTTACATGGCCATTAAGGGGCCATTTAGTATTTAGGTAAGGCTCCCCTATAATTTTAAAAAAATAATATAATGGGTCCTCCAATTTTTTTTGAAGGGCGAGAAGATCGGTCCACATCGACACATTTAATGATTTTGGTCTTTAGATTATTAGAAAGTTTGAGAGTTGAATAAAATTTACTATTAACTTAATGATTATAATGCATTATATCTTCAAATTATATTCTTAAATCATATCTCAATAACGTTAGTATCTTTATAATTATATTAGTCTACACCGAGTATCGGTGAGATTTATTCTTAGATTTCTAATTAGAAAACAAAGAATAAGCTACCACCAAGTCGTATGGTATAGTTGTGCTTAGAAATTCACTACACCCTCAAATGTTCTATCTCAAGTTCGATTGATGGAATGAGTTCTTGCATCTCCCTAACTCTATCTTCAAAGTCGCTCCCATCGCTGACCATACCAAAGCATTCTCGAAGGCCAGCAGATAGATTTCTTCTTCTTCACCATCCATTATGGTGATTTTCAAGTAATTTTTTCTCAGTCGAACCGTTGTTTTTGTATTTAATTAATTGCTATCGTCGAGTTTGGCTAATGGATTTTAAAGGGAATGAAACAGAAGAATGAGAAAGGATAAAAATTTTTGGTAAAATTTTTTTAAAAAAAAAATGAGGTTTGGAAAAGTAAGGGATTTTTTAAAATATTTGAGTTGATATTTGAGGTTGTCCATTAGAGTGTTCTATACCAAATCAAATTTTTTACGCAAATTTAGACTCAAAATTGAGCCGAAATTTGAATCATGATTAGAGATGCGATATTTTTTCAATATAAACCTCCTGGAGGACTTCCTAACAGATGAAGGTTGTTATGGCCACGTCCCTAGACTCTCCCCTATATCCTTTCTGTAAGCAAAGCAAACAAAACTTTATATAAGTTTCAACAGCTTCGATGCATAGCACTACTAAATTTCTATCCAATTCTACGATAAAACTCCCATGGTTTTATATTTTCTTCAGGAACCAACCTCCAAAGCTGTTGTATGAGTAATGTGGATCCTTATAAGATGTTCTCTACTTATTCTGTAAAAACAAAAGTCTATGGTTAGGTTGCTATAAGATTGAACTATTTCTACCACGCTCGATTTTATGCACTCAAGTTCTTAGAAATCATGTTCTGCCCCCTTTTAATGTAGACTTGTTCAAATATTCATGTGGGGTTTTGAATTTGTTTAATGACTAATCAACGCATGAATCAAAACTTTCTTGTTATTTTTAATAATCAAGAATCCTATTAATTACGTGTCAATTGATCTCATGGCTATAAGTAAAAAGAATGCCAGATTTTCTCTGTTAACAAGTACAGATTCTTGTTTGATACAAATCCGCTTCACTTTAAATTGACTTCACACGTGTCTTTACAAATCGGACAAAGAAAGAAGGAATTTCCATTGAATTCTTATACTTTCATGTATGCAAGTCAATTCATCCGATTACTTTACAAATTAACCCAATCCAACTCAATACGAAGGAAGTCCGATCTTCCCAAGCTTATTTTTTGCTGTTAAATTAATGTCTGCGGGATGACTTTGCCACCAAGCAATCTTATGCACCCAACAATGTGATTTTTCTCTGTCTTGCTCCTCAAGAAGTGTTTGGTCTTCAATATTTTTTCGTGAAGACAATATAATAATGAGAATTATTTCCTCCAATGGTCAAGTTCAACTTTTGACCTTACGTGACAAAGATGTTCTTCATGTATAAAGCAAGACGACTTACCCAATAGAAAATAATAATAATAATAAAAACAATGCTAGAAATAGCACTAATGAACTCTATATAAGCCTCCAACTGCTTGAATGCAAGGCAACAAGTTAGAGAGAGAGATAGAGAATGGAGAAGCAAAATGAAGTAGCGGTGTTTGGGACATGGGCTAGTGCATTCTGCACCAGAGTTGAGGTGGCCCTTAAAGTTAAGGGCATACCCTACGAGTTCGTGGAGGAAGATTTGACAAACAAGAGTGAGTTGCTCCTCAAGTACAACCCTGTCCATAAGAAGGTACCTGTTCTGCTACACAAAGGCAAAGCCATTGCTGAATCACTTGTCATCTTGGAATACATCGACCAACATTGGAACCACACTCCAAAACTATTACCTGAGGACCCTTATCAGAGAGCCAAGCTTCGATTCTGGACCAACTTTTATGATCAAAAGGTATAATCAATCAACTGCTTAATTTATTTCCCATGTTCTTTCTCTTTGATCGATTTGCATTGTTGACTAACAAGCGTAAATATTTTCTTATTGCTGATTTTGGATATTAGTAATAGTAAACATCAATCATGACCTTGATATGGTGCTAGAACTGCTAACAATGATAAATGTGCTAACTTTGAAATCTGATATCGTCAATAGACTAATTTTATATCAGCTAAGGTCAAATACAGTTTTTTTTTTTTAACATCTAGTTCTACTGATAAATACTTTCCAATGTGATTTAAGGGTAGCGACTAATTTTTCTTGATTTCAGCTGCTACCGAGCAGCTTACCCATCATCATGTCCAAGGACAGAGAGCAAGAAAAAGCTATAGAAAACTTTTCTGCATTGCTAAAGGTTTTTGAAGAAGGAATCATCAAGGATTTTCCCGGAAAACTCCATTTCTCCACTGGTGAGACTTTGGATTACCTTGACATCGTGGTTGGAACATATGCTTGCAACTACAGAGCTTTTCACGACGTCGTTGCCATCATTATCGACCCCGCAAAGCACCCAGTGTTCTTGCCATGGGTAAATGCTCTGAAAGACCACCCTCTGATGAAAGAGACACTCCCTCCTCATGACAAGCTTGTTGCTGCCATGAGAGGNCGCTTCACTTTAAATTGACTTCACACGTGTCTTTACAAATCGGACAAAGAAAGAAGGAATTTCCATTGAATTCTTATACTTTCATGTATGCAAGTCAATTCATCCGATTACTTTACAAATTAACCCAATCCAACTCAATACGAAGGAAGTCCGATCTTCCCAAGCTTATTTTTTGCTGTTAAATTAATGTCTGCGGGATGACTTTGCCACCAAGCAATCTTATGCACCCAACAATGTGATTTTTCTCTGTCTTGCTCCTCAAGAAGTGTTTGGTCTTCAATATTTTTTCGTGAAGACAATATAATAATGAGAATTATTTCCTCCAATGGTCAAGTTCAACTTTTGACCTTACGTGACAAAGATGTTCTTCATGTATAAAGCAAGACGACTTACCCAATAGAAAATAATAATAATAATAAAAACAATGCTAGAAATAGCACTAATGAACTCTATATAAGCCTCCAACTGCTTGAATGCAAGGCAACAAGTTAGAGAGAGAGATAGAGAATGGAGAAGCAAAATGAAGTAGCGGTGTTTGGGACATGGGCTAGTGCATTCTGCACCAGAGTTGAGGTGGCCCTTAAAGTTAAGGGCATACCCTACGAGTTCGTGGAGGAAGATTTGACAAACAAGAGTGAGTTGCTCCTCAAGTACAACCCTGTCCATAAGAAGGTACCTGTTCTGCTACACAAAGGCAAAGCCATTGCTGAATCACTTGTCATCTTGGAATACATCGACCAACATTGGAACCACACTCCAAAACTATTACCTGAGGACCCTTATCAGAGAGCCAAGCTTCGATTCTGGACCAACTTTTATGATCAAAAGGTATAATCAATCAACTGCTTAATTTATTTCCCATGTTCTTTCTCTTTGATCGATTTGCATTGTTGACTAACAAGCGTAAATATTTTCTTATTGCTGATTTTGGATATTAGTAATAGTAAACATCAATCATGACCTTGATATGGTGCTAGAACTGCTAACAATGATAAATGTGCTAACTTTGAAATCTGATATCGTCAATAGACTAATTTTATATCAGCTAAGGTCAAATACAGTTTTTTTTTTTTAACATCTAGTTCTACTGATAAATACTTTCCAATGTGATTTAAGGGTAGCGACTAATTTTTCTTGATTTCAGCTGCTACCGAGCAGCTTACCCATCATCATGTCCAAGGACAGAGAGCAAGAAAAAGCTATAGAAAACTTTTCTGCATTGCTAAAGGTTTTTGAAGAAGGAATCATCAAGGATTTTCCCGGAAAACTCCATTTCTCCACTGGTGAGACTTTGGATTACCTTGACATCGTGGTTGGAACATATGCTTGCAACTACAGAGCTTTTCACGACGTCGTTGCCATCATTATCGACCCCGCAAAGCACCCAGTGTTCTTGCCATGGGTAAATGCTCTGAAAGACCACCCTCTGATGAAAGAGACACTCCCTCCTCATGACAAGCTTGTTGCTGCCATGAGAGGGAAGTACTTCCAGTTACCTACGGTTTGATTAGTAGGGGAAGCTGAGAGAAAATATTATATGCCATAAATAAAAGAGTGCTACTATAGTGTGTTTATGATGATATAAATAACATGAAATAAATTTGGATTAAATGCATATTTGATCCGTAAGGTGTTTGTTATATGTGAATTTGGTCACTCAACTATCAATGTTGACAACTATTTGGCACTGGTTATACTCCAGAACCGACGTGTAAATTGGTAACGAAAACGTGTGTTTCCACATGTGAGTGTGCTAGAGATATAACTCCCAAAGACCATCAATATTTTCTCAATCACGACCACAAGATGAAGATGGAGATGAAGAACAGGCTAATGTGTACTCAGAAAATCTGTAGCATAATCACATTGCTTAGATCACCGAATGAATCCAGAAACTTAATTCCACCAGAAGAAAGATAGCAACGTCCCACATTTTTCTACTCAAGATACACAAATTCCAGAATGATAATCCTCCAAGCCCCAGCATTGACTCGAGATAGAGAACAAACCCATTCTAAACTTTAAAAAGTCGAAGCTAGTCCCCTTGCTAATGACTACACTGGTTAATCCATCACTTTAGTATAGAAGTGAATCACGAAACATGAGTACAATGCATATGCCTAGGGAAAAATTGAAAACGAATAGGAAACACAATTATACACGTGACGGATATCAATGGGGTCCATCATCTATAAATCTTCAAATATAAGGGTGTGTGCAAATGAGAATATTAAAATGTGCAGATGAAAGTAGCAAATTAATAAAGAGGTTCAGATTAAAATTCAGTAAAAGAAAAGGATTACATGGAAGCAATCCAAAATGAAGTTTATGATACCATCAGATAATACAGAAACAAAATCCTCGCATGTTTAAAATTGTCGACAAAGTGAATGAAGTACTAAGAGTCACAGTTTAAAAAGCCCAAGAAATTACAAATCTAATATTCAAATCCTCACACATTACATTTCAATGATTTCTTGTCGCCAGCCGTATCCAAAATTACTAGCAAAGGAGGTTTAAACTTAATGCACAATTCTCACCTCAGCTCTTAGCAGCTTGCTTCTCCTTGGCCTTCTGAATCTTCAAAACCTTCTTCACAATTTTTTGTTCCTCGACTAAAAAGGCTCTAATGATCCTACAAACCCAATGAAAATATGTGTGTCATGAACTACTTGCAAGCAACCAAATTCACAAAAGATAAATACGACCAGAGAGATAACACAACTACTGCCAACTACTGCTAAATGCCCACAAACACATACCTTTCTCTTACAGCACCCCCAGACAACACTCCACCGTAAGCACGGTTCACAGTCCTCCGGTTCCTAGATAATCTAGACCGCTTGTATTCGGCGGGTCTCAAGTGAGGAATCTGCAGGAATGGCAATTTTTTATGTCATGGCTTCACATTGTACTCAACTATAAAGAAACAGTTGCCTGAAACTCTACATGTGGCACCCAATATTGTGCTCTAATCAGTCAAAGTGTCCATGGAGCAATAAATGGGTTTAAACTGGTATAAAATCAGGGCATTTCGGGTTCTCAGCAAAAACAAAGAAACACAGCCACACAAAACAAATGATTAAAAATTTTACTATATATGAAATAAATAAAAAAACCACTGTCACAAATGAAAGAAACCTTATCCCATTGCTGTGGATGTCAGATGTAAAAGGTCAAATACATTTGCTTACTTTCAAAATTTTCACATCATTTGCAAATAAAAGTGGGTAGTTTGAGAAAACAAGAGTGACCTAATCGTTTTTCTAAAAGGCCAAAACAACTGCCTTCCAAATTTGAACTTCTCAACAGCAAGGATTCCGTGATGGCTATGTTTAAGAGGCGAGCAAAAAGAAAAATATTGTGCATACCATATAAAAGCCACATGCCAAAGTTATACCCATGGCCCATGAAAGTTCAAAAAAATGTCATACACACTTTGAACATAAATTACAGTATTACACCCACACCTCAAACTATTCAATAAATTTTTTGAGAAAATAACAAGAAGAAACTCAACATGCACATCCATATAGAGGGTTCCCTCATGTCTCCAACAAAGAGAACTGTGACCAGTAAGTAAAAAGAACCAATACATTCAATGCTTGCCATATTCCCCTCTTTTTTTCCAATCTGTTCCCACACTTAAGGTTCTATGCTGGGCCGGCTCAAGAATACTTGAGGCCCTAGGAAAAAATTTAAAGATGGGGCCCTAAATTAATTTTAGATGAATAATTTGGATATTTTTATTTTTAATTTCAAATATTAAAATTCATATCTTTAGTAAGTATATTTTAGGCTGACAATAACTTGCGAACAACCACACTATGTGAATGATTATATTAAGATCCAAATTATCTCAAAATTATAATTCAAGAAAATTAAACTGAATAAATAGAAATAAACTAGAGCCTTGTAATGTTGTGCACATGGCTCATGAAAATTAGAAAAACGAACTGTCCACACTTCGAACTTAAATTACTTCGTAAAAAAACCATTCAATAAGCTAAGTGGAAAAAAGAGTGCCCGGCATAATCAATACGATACACAAATACATTAAGCACTTCACATGCAAGTTAAGAGGGCAAATTATTGTAAAAAAGGTCTACTAATAGACTTATGAAGGTCAACTGGGAGACAGATAGAAAAAGGGAGTGGGGAGGGGGAGGGGAGAATGGCAAAAAAAATCAAGTAATATTATAACGTCGTGAAACAGTATTGGGCGATACCCTGCGATATTATGATGATACAAACAACTCAATCAAGTTGCCTGTGACACGTTCAAGTTGAGTGAGACTTGTAATTTTTGCCAATTGTATATCAATCTCGGAACATGGGTCGTTTCAAATATAACTCGCCCAAGTTGTTTTCATATCAACCAATACTTTGAACCATCATAGCCCCTCTAAATGGTTTTCTATGCATACAACCATGTACATATGGTTTTCTAAATGCAAGCCTTTTTCTTTGAGTATACAACTTGTTCGGCTTAGGCTAGTAAGTAAGTTTGAACATATGTTTCACTCAATAGATTTCATCTTTCAGATTCACTCATAATGAAGCTATTTAACCCAATTTTCAAGGATCTCTCTTTGCACACATCTTTTACTAATCTTCGATTTAAACATTAAAGCACATATGTAATATGTCCCTCAGCCAAAACTACCCACCTATATGTTTTGCATATATTGGAAGCACATCTTACACTTACCACGATTTATGAAATACTTTTCGCAAAATGCCTTACCACCTTTGTATATTTCTCAAAAAGCTCCCCAAAATTAATCACAAGTACTATCATGTAATTGAGAGACCATTAATTAGCACAGAACTATCCTCACATGTTGTGTTAGAAGGATTGTTTAACAATTGGCTTTGCTTAAAGAGAACAGATTTGCCTCAAGAGGCCAAAGAACACTAACAAACACTAGCACATATAACTGTCTTGGTAAAAGTGGTCATTTCGAATCTTCTAACCAGTTCAGTTTGTTACTGGTCTGTATATCAAAGTATCAGTGCCTTTCCCCAACTTACATATGTCACAGTTCTCATGTGCACCTGTGTGGCTGTGTCATGCCCGCCATTAAGTCATGGATTAAAAAAAGAAAGACATATGCAAACCCTCAGTGACATAGAAATGTAATCCCCATTGGGCAACGTGAGGAAAAGTATTCTGCATCCTACAAGATAGACCATTACCTAACCCAATAAAATTGGCCTGTACAAATTAGATCAATTTAACTACTAAATTTTAAGGAAGGTAATGAATTTTCCCAGGAACACTTGCAATGCACAACAGGAAAAGGAAAAAACTAATCCGAAACTGTTCTTCTGAAAACATACAAAACATGTACACATGGTCAAAATGGATGATAAATCCAAATTCTATTGTGCAGCATCACAAAAACCACAAAATGCATGCTAATCTTCTAATTCCAATGAGTTCATTTTTTATGTCATATTGAAAAAGTAATATCTTTTTAAACAAATTCGCAAGAAACATACCCCTTGGATTCTCTTCCCAGTCACAGGACACTTTGGTCCACTTGCTCTTTTCTTTGTGGTTTGATACACTAGCTTTCCACCTAATCATTTTCCATAACAAAGCACAAACACATCAACATTCACTAATCAAATATTATATGCATATACATATCTATATTCGTACACACACACATAGAGACATATATATGTACGTATGTATATATGGAAGAGATGAAAAGAGTACCGGGGGTTTTAACGACCCGGTGCTGGTTGGACTTGGTGGCATAGCTGTGCCGTTTGCGATAAGTGAGCCGTTGCACCATCTTCTACTCGCTCTCTCTCTCTCTGCGGGAGCTGAAGCAGAAGGGCTTTTCTGAACTGGAGAGAGAAAATATAGAGAGGCCAATAGTCGCCCTAGATCCGGCGGCTAACTACGAATTAAATCGACGGATGAGATTTGCTGTTAATGTTTTCAGACCCGAAGCGTTAGTTGGGATTCTCTTTTACACGTGGCATTTTTTCTCGTATCCTATTCGTCCCTTAAGCTTGGGTGGACCGTAAAGTTGGGCCGCTAGAATGGGCTCAAATGGTATAGGCCCCAAGCCCATAAAAGTTCAGCCCAATCAAGACTCAGATAACAATCTTAGAGTCCCAACCAAACAAATGGTCTGGCCCCAAATTTACTCACCTAAAAACTTCGAATTTAACAAGACCCAAGTTCGAGAAGACATCTTACTTGACCCAATGAAAGTTGTTTACAAATAAATACATACCATCGTAAGTTTATCCAATGGTCACAAGTCTAATAAAACGTTTCTCAATTTTGAAAAATGTTATCCTATGCATTGAATCGGTCCACATGCTGGACATTGTCATTCTAAGTAAACTTTGAATGAAACATCTAAAGCTTGCCGCGATCCAAATATAGTTTACAAATTTGAAAATTTTGGAAGCCGGTCCTTTTTATAAACTTATTTGGAGATAAATTCGTTGAGGAAATTTATTTAATTTTAAGTCTATTTTTTTGTCAATTTTACTATTGTAACCATTCCCTGTATGAATATTTATAAACGTCATTTATAGACACAATAACCAGTCATATATATCTCTTTCATAATCGCCTTCAAATATGACTATAATCTTCCAAGCCACAATGGTTCCTTATCCGAAACCAGAATTTACCAAAAATAATTCATATTCAAATTTCAAACTTATTATATTCCATAAAATACAATTTCAATTTACTGTTCCAATTTACTTTGAACTTCATCGATAAAATATTAATATTTAAAAAATAACAATAGTAACATACTCAACAAAGACAGTAACATAGTCACTAAAAAAATAGTAACAGGCTTACAAAAAAATAATAACATGGTAAAAAAGTAAAAACAATTAGGGATTTAATTCTGTCAAAGTGGGCATTAACTTTATAATCAAAATTCAAGAGAACTCATATATTAGTACTAAATTAAAGTGTTATTGATTTCAATTTTGTTAATTTTTTTGTTGCGCAAGACAATCAGGTATTCCTTTGTTGTGTTACTGTGAAAAACATTTATGTTACTATACGTAAACCGAAAAATGAAGTTCAGAATTTTAATATTTTGATGTTCATAATTTGTGTTGAATGTTGTAAATTCACTATCGATTGTGTGTTATTACTCGTTATTTTGTAAATTTTCAATTGTGGATCATATTTTCACTAAAATCATTCAAAAATTGATGTTATTGTAAAAAAAAATTATTGTCTTATATTTTGTAAAATTAGATATGTTACTGAGCACAAAGTTTTGATGTTATTGTGAATACTAAAGTGTATATTACATAATATACGTCTCAAAGTTTGTAATTGTAATTTCAAATTCATTATAGTAACTTTAGTGTCAATATAGTAGCACGATTGTACTGATAACACGACCTTAATTGTAACTTCAATCATATAGTAACATGAATGTTATTATAAATTAACATTTGTATTACGGAACTCTATTGGCATTGTTTAGCTTTCCTATATTATACATTATTGTTATTAAAATTTTGTAATCTGATTTTGACTTAATAGACCAACAATTTATTTGTAAATTAAGTTTTTCATATATAACTATCAGAATATATAATTTTCATATAAAACTTTCGTTAATTATCATAATATTTAATAAACGGTTTCATATATAACTCAATCAAAGGTTTCTATATATAACTCAATCAAAGGTTTTTATATATAACTCAATCAAGGATTCTCATATATACCTCAATGATCTAACTTATGTGACTTTTCATAACTGAACAAAATTAACACTATTAGGGATAATTTTGATATATAAAAAATGAGTAAACTTAAGTACCAACATATAAGTTTAAACATGAACTTACCCCCAAATAAGTTTTTTTCCAGGACTCAAGTCATTATAAGTTCATCTAGAGGGACTCACCCTCAATTTTCACTACAAATTTTTAGCAAACAGATGATTCGAGCCCAAACAATTTGACGTTCTTAACTCAGCTAGCCCTGAAGGTCAGCAAGTTGGATAGAAAGATTAATGTCGTACTATTCAAGAATGACACGCTAGTATGATTTGTTTTTTTGGCAAACTTCACTTTAGTGTATACTCCAAATTCATTTTACTTCCCTATCTATATCTATATCTATACTGTTATAAAATATCAACAAAAGTGAAAAAATTTTGGTTGACATAAGTAGTTTTAGTAGAAGAACTAGTGTCCCTTATGTAATACTCTTTCATATTCCCTTCTTCAATTTTCTTCTAATATTAATTTCAAATTAAATTCATACAAATTAACTAAGTATATAATTGAAATTAAATAGACCTAATGAATTAGGACTCTTAGTCTCCCATAACATATGTCTTTCTTTCTCAAGACACCATGTGTGTGAAATAATGTTTTTCTATTTCTTGGTTTGTAACATGCAATTTGATAACAGTGGATTTAGATATCAAGATCCTGAGTACAAGAAATTTGGTGAGTAAGGAAACAAATGGACTATTTGGTTACTAATAAAAACACTTGAGATGCATGCTTGGTTGGCAATTTCCAAAAATGGCTTTTCAAAAAAAGTGGGAATTGAGACAAAAAAAAATTAGAAATCACTTAAATAATGTTTTCTGAGTTTTCAAGCCAAAATAAAAAACAAGGAAAACAACCCCTCCTCTTTAATAAGGTTTACTCATCGAACTTCCTTAGCAACAAAATACATTTTTTTTCGTTGAAGTGTAAAAACCCTCCACTTAAACGTTCTCTCCATCTCCTCTATGTGTGTGTGTTTGTGTGCAATGATCGTTGTGCTACTTCAACAGAACAACGAAGACTGGAGCTTCTTGTGTGTATTTTTGTCACCAAAATTTCTCTCTCCATTTCGGCAAAACCAAACAAAACACACGCACATGATCTGGGTTCAAGAACTCCAACGTCTTCTTTGTACCCTCCAACGTCTTTTTTTTTTTTTTGCATCTGGGTTCATGATCTGGGTTCAACCTCTTCTTCACAGGTTTTTTTTGTTTTGGCATCTGACTTTAGATCTTAAAGGAGATATTGAGTTGAACGAACACAGAACAGATCAGATCTTGCATCTGGTTTTAGATCATCTTCTCTGATTTTTTTTTGCACACAGGGAACGAACACACACGCACAATGGGTTTTTGGGATACAAATTTGTGGATCTAATTTTCTTAAGTATGTTGATTGATTTATGGGTTACAAATTTGTGTATCTGATTTTTGGAACACACACAATTTGCTGATTGATTTTTTGGATTTTTTAGGCGACTCGAGTTCCTTGTTGATTGAAAAATTGGGGGTTCTAATTGCTTGATATATATATATCAATTTGTTGTGGACATCTATTTGTTATGTAATTTGACCATTTGGAGATTTTTAATAGAGATAAGAGATGATCATTGTGTTGCTTCAACAAAGATTGGGTTTTTTTAAAATGTATTTTATCAAATTTAATATATTAAAATATTTTATGTGAAATCGTCAATCCAAACAGGTTTTTTATTTTTTATTTTGTGAAACTTTTTTTAGAATCATCTAACCAAATATGTTTTTCATCTCAGAAAATATCAAAACAACTTTTCTAAAACTCTTATCAAATACTATTTTCGAATATTATTCTTTTGAGATGCAAACCAAACAAATCCAAATATTTCTACCATGCTACAGGACAAGTATTCTATTTCAAGTGATTTGGCTACTGACATATCAATCCACCAATGAGTGTGTGTGTGTGTGTGTGTATCTTATAAAAAACGGTTCAATTATGTTTTTTGGGTCTTGTATTTGAACTTATAATCCTTGTGATGGTGGTCATAAGCACGTGTAGCACAACTATGCTAATGAGGGGTTTATAAGATTGGATGTGGAGATCATAGATGATCGGAGATTACATTGTCGAACCCCACCTGGTAACAACATCGTTTTTGTTGCTTAAATTCTCCGCTTAGTTACAAGGTGGTTTTGGAACACAATTGTATGGACCTAAGTCTTGAGCGATTAGTACAATTTCCATTGGTGTAGTGTCTTTGGTTCAAAAGTCTCCCTTCAATTGTTGTCAGAGACCAATTATAGTGAAGCCAGTCATATTTTGGTGCAATGCATCATCAATTTATTAGAATAATCTAATATTTCAAAAATAAACTTTTATCCAATGCTAAGTTCAAGAGTACATATAACCTTGGTATATGTAGTACATGTTTTAGTTTAGGTTTAGATTTTTTGGTAATCTATAATAGTAATGGCTACAAGCCTATAACGTACAACACTGAGGGGAAAAAAAAAACTTTTTATTCCTTATATACAAGAAGAAAAAAGTTTTCTTCAATACAATTCACTTATTATCCCTAAAAAATACCAAAAAATGTGTTTGGTTTAATTTATCAAGATACACTACATTTTATTGTTGTCGTTTTTATTTCTTCACTGGCTATTTTTTAGCTTCACCCCCCTTCTTGAGAGGTGTTTTTTCACTTCTCCATTTTTATTTTATCCCTCCTACTATTTTTCGCTATGTATTGACATAATGATAAATATATGCATATATGGTACATATCCACTAAAGAATCTCATGCCAATTTATTAATTTGATGGATAATCATGATAAAGTATTTTTATTATTTTCCACCCATGTTTTGTTGACTTATTTGAGAAATCCTGAGGATGTTACCAAATTGAATTAAAATAAAAACTCTTACATTCTACCTTAGAGGTAAGTTGTATTCCATTTCCATAATATACTCCTCATCTGTAATTCTACATAGACACGATGTTGCATGTAGTATTGCGCATTTAATTTAACATAACTATCCCTTAAAGTTGATTATATAATTTTGATTAGTAAACCACTTGATGTTTTATGTAAAATCTGGATAAATTTAAATTTTGATGAAAAAGGGTAAAATGGTAATTTCTCACTACGGCATAAGTTAAAAATTCAATTTTTTTTTGAAACTCAAATGTTGAAATGGATCTCATCATTAGATTCGTCTCACGATATTTAGTTACCTAATCAATTTTCATTGAATTTTGAAATAATCTGATTTTTCGCATTTACGAGGTGATCAAGTGTCGCGTGACCTAAAAATAAGACGTGAAATTAAATTTTAAAAATTAAAAAATAATTTAAAGTTAGTTCAAATAAAAATATTTTAAACGTGAACCGAGACAAAATTTAATTATTTTAGGACGAAACTAGACCCAGGAGTAGAGGACGTGTGGCGCAATGAGGGTCAAGCATTCCAAGGGGTATAAAAAGGGAAAAAATTAGATTTTCTCTTCATTTTCAGCTGGGGTTTTACGTTAAAGAGGAAGAAAGGGAAAAAAGGAGGGTTTCTCACTTTTCTCTATGATCTAGGGCGTTCATTTGGTCGAATCACCTCAGGCCAAGACCAAATTGTGTACTACTCATCGAGGGCTACAAGACTATACCAAAAAATCACAGATTTCACTGAAATTCAAAAGACGGGATTTGGGAAAATCAAGGGGTAAGGCTTGATTTGTGTTCTTGAAGGCTTTCTACCATTTTTTACGCTTCAAGAGGTAACGTTCTCTTCATAACTTGGTTTATTTCAAAACTAAGGTTGTTATATGGAAAGGGTAGCATATTAGAGATGTAATTTCATGTGTAACACTTACCTTTGGTAGTTGAAATGTGAGAAATGAATATTAAGAATAGTTAAAATCAATTTTAGCATGAATTAGGTATGTAGAAATGATTTTTTTTGTGATTTCTTGAAAAATGTGATTATTTGGGCATATTATATGATTACATGATTTTGGTGCCTTGAAGGTGTTGAATTAAATGCCTATGTGGATTAAGTGTATTGTTTAAATTGAATATGTTATAACATGCTTAGAATTTGATGTTGAAAAAATGTTAGTATATGCATATGATATATTGATATTGTGATTGTTGATGTATACGAAAATATTCATAATGTGTTCATGACATATTTAACATGGTTGAGAATTACAATTGTACATTTACATTTGTAAAAGTACGAAAAACATCGCATTCGTGGACATTTGACATAAGTGTGAGTGGGCGTGTATGTTTTTTGATCAAACACCATTCTTAGTTGTTGATAAGTGGACTCGGTATAGTTTGACCTAAGTCCTGTTGAGTTGCATGGTTGCATGAAAAACTTGTGTCGAATATAATAAGAAGTGCTAAATATTTTATCGGGTGCAAGATCCGGTTATTGGTTTATATACTTCCGTCGGTGCAAGTCCACAAAAGTGTAACGGTGTACGGAACTAGTGGTGAGATTCCAAAATTTGAATACCCAACAAAGACACATGGTTTATTTTTAAAAAGTCATTAAATGTACAACATGAATAGCGAGGAAATAGAATGCCCGATTTTATACTCATGGTATTGCATGTGTTATGAGAGCCAGTAAGAGCTCGGGTTGAGTTGCATGTGTGAGTCTCACCTCATATCATGACATGTCATAAAGAATTCAATTGTTGAATTGCATATTCTTGAATGGAGTAATTGTTAGTTGTGAATTACATATGAACATTTCATATGCATTTAGGTTGGGGAGTAGCCTCTTTAAGAGATACCCTATTGAGCATGACTTGCCCTTTATGGGGACAACATTTCAGGTGCGAGAAATGTGCCGGTGGATGACTCTCATTCAGGCCTTTATTGTTGAAGAAAAGTCGAGATGTGACTTTTAAATTATGCTTTTGTAAAACTAAGATGTGATATAGTTTTTGGACATGTAATGTTATGTAAATGATTATAATAGAACTCATATGAACTGTATTTTGTTTAAAATGGATCTTATATGAGTTTGGGTTGATGTTGTATAAGGTTGGAATGGATTGAAATTGAAAAAAGATGCAATCAGGGAAAAATTGGGAAGACCTATCGATAGAACGATGAGCTCTTCTACAGGTAGAACTTTTTCGGTAAGCTTTTCCTACTAGTAGATCGTCAAGTTTTGCGGTAAAATTTTTTCAGAAGGTTTTCCTACCGGTAGAACATGGACATTTAATACTAGTAGGTTTTCCTTAAATTTCAAAATTTTGAAATACTTTTGCTAAGCCTTTGGGTCTTGGATTCTTTTGTTCAAATGATATAAATGAACAATAAATGAGGGTAAATTGATGTATATTAGACTTTGGATGGATCATGTGATTGAATGGTATACATGTTATACGTTTGGGAGTGTCTAGTAAAAAGGAGACTTTGCCCAAACTTTGTGTTGTTGTGATCCCGATAAAGGGGATGTTGTGTCGTGGTGTCGGGTTATGCAATGTTCACGGGTATTTTTGCGGGTTGATGGGTCATCAACGGGTTGATAAAGGACTCCCGATTTTAGACGCATCACAACTAGGTATCAAAACTTAGGTTCACGATTTACTTAGGGCTTGTGGGGCATGGGTTTAGACAATTGCATCCATTGAGCATTATATGTTATGTACTTTAAATGTTGTGCTATGTGTTATGTGAATAACATGCACGGTTAAATATATATGAAAAAGGGACACGAGGGTTAGGGAACATAACCTTAGGAGTTGAAAAAAGAAAAAGAACGGGATAGTTCATAGTGTAAATGTCTACTAATGGGTGGCAAATACCATACTAGTGAGACAAGAAGAGAAATCTCAAAGTTTTAACTTGATCCCTATTTTGGGATACTAAGCTAGTGCTCTATTACAATTTAACAAGTGTGTAGATGACAAATAGAGGAAGAGGATACGGCCAAGGAGGTGAGCGGAACAACCAACCATCACCGACCTTTGACTAACAAGCCTTTATAGAGGCTATTGGCACTATGACAGTTACCTTTGCACAAGCTATGCCAATGTGGGTCAAGGTAGCTCAAGTAACCTCCAAAAGTTTAAGGCACACAAGCCAATGACTTTCATGGGGGGGGATCTGATGGTGGCTGAACATTGGTTCCAACAAGTTGATAAGATCTTAGAGGCTATGGAGATCACTTCCGATGCCACAAAGATAAGGCTAGCTATATTCCAACTGGAAGAAGAAGCCCATTTATGGTGGGATTGGGCAAAGGCCTCAAGGAATCTAGAGGCAATGACATGAGGGGAGTTCTGGAAGCTCTTCACAGGCAAGTATTTCCTATCGACTGTTCGATACGCGAAAGCTTGAGAGCTCTTGGATTTGAAACAAAGGACTATGACGGTGATGAAATACATGGTTAAGTTCATTGAGTTAGTTTGTTTTGTCGATGATTACGTGGCCACAAACATGGCCAAAGTGAGAAGGTTCGAGAATGGTTTAAAATTGCCCATCTAGGAGAAGATTGTGGGTCATCGCCTAAAAGATTTTGACTCGATGGTCGAGATGGCTATGACCATTGAGAGAGAGGTAGATAACTTAAGGAGCATTCAGGAGGCAAGCGTTAAGGACAAGAAGAATGAGGGTTAATCTTCTTCTTCTAGTTCAAGGAAGAAGCAAAAGACTTCCACCCCACAAAGGTATCAAGGACAGGGCCGCAACTATAAAGGTTAAGGCCAAGGTTAATCCTCCCAAGGCAGGAGAAACTTCAGGCCTTCCTACTAGGCAGGCCAGATGACTTGTTTTAAATGCCACCAGTTGGGTAATATGAAGTGGGATTGTTTTCAGATGTCGGGATCCTAGAGCTATAAGGGATCCCAGTCCTAGTCATCAGTGGAACATACATAGACTTATTTCATTCCTCCCTAGCCCACCATGGGCCAGGAGAGCCAATATCAGTTCCAAGTGCTACACAGACCCCTACTACTTCAGGAGCAGGGACTTCGCAATTAGGCTGAATTGGCTAGGGCATAGACCGAGGCCTAGGACAAGGCTCACAAGCTGAGATTTTGTGGTCCTAGGGGTGAGTCTACGCCATCACACCTCAAACTGAGCTAGTGGATTAATCAATTATTCAAGGTACACTTATACTCTTTCATTTATGGGCAAGAGTATTATTTGACTCTGATGCATTGTATTCATTTATTTCTGCATCATATGTGAGAAATTTGGGCTTAGAGGTTGAGACATTGGAAGAGTTATTGCATATGAATTCTCCCATATGAGTTAGGGTATGCATTGATCAAATATGTTAGGGGTTGTGAGCTAGAGATCTAGGGGATTCTACTCACCGTGGACCTTAGGGTCATGGACATGTCGGAGTTTAATGTCATCCTTGGGATGGATTGGTTGGCGGCACACCGAGACGTCATTGATTGTGATCGAAAGAGGGTCACTGCTTGTACACCGAAGGGTGTTTGTTTCAAGTTTCAGGGGAAGAAGCATGATACATTACACCAAATCGTGTATGAATCTCAATGGCATGGACAGTTGATGGGTTAGCTAGTGAGTCTTAGCCTAAAAGACGAGGTGAGACAAGAGTTGGGTCCAACTCGGCTGGTTTGTGAGTATAAGGATATTTTTTCGGATGAACAACCGAGATTGCCTCCACATAGGGATGTAGACTTTACCATTGAAGTGTACCCTGGTACATCACTCATTTCTATGACTCCTCATAGAATAACACCTATAGAGTTACAAGAACTCAAGGTCCAATTACAAGAATTGATGGATAAGGGCTTTATTACACCTAGTACCTCACATTGGGGTGCTCTAATGTTGTTTGCCAAGAAGAAGGACAGGACCTTTCGACTATATATAGATTACCAGCAGTTGAATCGGGTTACTATCAAGAATAGATATCCTTTGCCGCGAATCGATGATTTGTTTGATCAACTAAGAGGAGCACGGGTATACTCCAAGATAAATCTATGCACGGGTTACCATTAGTTGAGGATTAGGGAGGCAGATATACCTAAGATGGCATTTAAAATGTTGTATGGACATTTCAAGGTCATAGTTATGCCTTTTGGATTGATAAATGCTCCGGTGGCATTCATGGATATCATGCATAGGGTGTTCCAACCTTACCTAGATCAGATTATTGTAGTATTTGTTTATGACATCCTGATCAACTCTAAGTCTGAGGAGTAACATGAGGGTCACTTGATAGTTGTTCTCCAGACCTTGAGGGACCATCAGTTGTATGTCAAGTTCAACATAAGTGAATTTTGACTGACGGAGGTAAAATTTTTAGGACACGTGGTGTTAGCTTAGGGTGTTTCAGTGGACCCAGAGAAGGTTGAGGCAGTCATGAGTTGGGAGAAATCGAAGTCAGTCTTCGAGATATGCAGTTTCTTGAGATTGGCAGGGTATTATATGAGATTCATTGAGGACTTCTCCCGACTAGTTGCATCTATGACTAGATTGATCTAGAAGAAGGTCAAATTTCAGTGGGATGACTCGTGTGAGAAGACATTCCAGAAATTGAAAATGAGGCTTACATCAGCTCCTATCCTAATAGTTTCGGAGAGGGGATAGGGGTATACAGTGTATTGCGATGTCTCTAAAGACGAACTTGGGTGTGTTTTAATACAGTTCGAGAGGATGGTGACTTATGGTTCTCGACAATTAAAGAACCACGAGCAGAACTACCCTACGCATGACATGGAGTTGGCAGTCATTGTCTTTGCCTTGAAGGCTTGACATCACCATTTGTATGGTGAGCAGTTTGAAGTATTTTCAGACTACAAGAGTCTAAAGTACATCTTTACACAATGAGACCTCAATATGAGGTAATGCAAGTGAATGGAGTATTTGGAGGATTATGACTTCACTTTGCATTGCTATCCTGGTAAGGTAAACGTGGTAGCTGATGCACTGAACCAGAAGTCACAGGGAGTCTTACCTAGTGTGACTTCCCAAGAGTGGCAGATGTTCGAGATTATTGGACAATTCAGGCTATATTACAGGGGTCAGACTCAAGGCACTTTGAGGAGTTTGGTGGCTACGCCTTCCCTACTGAGCATGGTGATCGAGTCCTAAGGTCAGGACACAAAGATATTGTTCATCAAAGACCAGGTATAGTTAGGTATAAATGAAGGGGGTTGAGCCATTCACACAGATGGTAATCTTCGATTTAGGGGAAGAGTTGTGATTCTTTAGCCAGCAGATTTGAGAGATGAGATCTTTAGGGAGTTTCAATGCTCCCGTATTGCTGTGCATCCAAGTGCCATGAAGATATACTATGGTCTTCATCGTCAGTACTATTGGAGTAGGATAAAGAGACACATCGAAGATTTCGTTAGTTAATATCTCATGTGTCAACAGGTCAAGGCTATGTACCTGAGAACAACAGGGTTACTCCAGTCCTTTGAGATGGCGGGGTGGAAGTGGGGGCACGTCCCAATTGATTTTGTGACCCATTTGCCATAGACATCGTGGTGGAATGACGCGATTTGGGTGATAGTGGATCGACTTATGAAATCGGCACACTTTTTGGCAGTGCAAATGACCTTCACATTGTATAAATTCTACATACTGTACATATGAAAAATAATCCAATTGCATGAGGTGCCCGTATCTATAATATCAGATCTAGATCTCAGGTTTACGACCTATTTTTTGGGAGAGTTTTTAGTGGATCATGGGGATACAGTTGATGATATGAACAACTTTTCATCCCTAGACGGACAGTCAATTGGAGAGGACCATCCAGACTTTAGAGGACATGCTATAAACATGCGTCCTTGATCTCAAGGGTAGCTGAGAAGAGCACTTACCTTTAGTGGAGTTCGCCTACAACAATAGTTATCAAGCTAGCATACAGACGACACCCTATGAGATATTTTATGGGAGGTCGTGTCATTCTTCAATTTGTTGTACAAATGCTAAAAAGAGACCCTCTACGGGTCCAGATTTGATTAGAGACACCTCAGAGAAGGTGGACTTGATACAAAAGCGTCTTTTTACGGCACAAAACTAGTAGAAAAGTTACGCCGACAGACAACGACGACCTCTAGAGTTTGGGGTTGGAGATCATGTTTTCTTAAAGGTGATGCCTGAGAGAGGAGTGGTCAGGTTCAGGAAGTAGGCAAAGCTGTCGCCGAGGTATATTGGGCTCTTTGAAGTACTCGAGAGAGTTGATACAATAGCTTACCGATTGGCGCTACCGTCAAATTTATCGGGTATTAATGCAGTGTTCCAGGTCTCTATGCTTCGGAAGTACACCTTAGATTTGACACATGTGGTGGATTGGGGCGAGGTAGTTGTTGATGCGGATGAGACCTTTGAGAAGGGACCGGTGCGTGTCATGGATAGCCGAGAATAGGTTTTTGCAAGGTAAGACCGAGAGGCTGGTAAAGGTGTTGTGGCAGCACCGATGTGTGGAGGAGGTAACATGGGAGCGTGAGAACACTATACGTAACAGTCATCTGTTCTTGTTCAAGGATGTAGGTATATTTTTTTTTAATAAAATAAAGCTTCAAGCATCATAGGATTATCTAGCATCCTAACTAGGTTGGCACCCCAGGAAATCCCGAATCATGTGCTATAGGCTTGAATATTATTAATGAGAGAAAAATAGAATACAGGGAAGAAGTGGAAAAATAAAGAAAAGTCTGGTCCCGGTAGCTTATAAAATGCCACAATCCAACTCACAACGGACTCAAAACCAACCTATGATTTAAACCTATACANATTTGAGAGATGAGATCTTTAGGGAGTTTCAATGCTCCCGTATTGCTGTGCATCCAAGTGCCATGAAGATATACTATGGTCTTCATCGTCAGTACTATTGGAGTAGGATAAAGAGACACATCGAAGATTTCGTTAGTTAATATCTCATGTGTCAACAGGTCAAGGCTATGTACCTGAGAACAACAGGGTTACTCCAGTCCTTTGAGATGGCGGGGTGGAAGTGGGGGCACGTCCCAATTGATTTTGTGACCCATTTGCCATAGACATCGTGGTGGAATGACGCGATTTGGGTGATAGTGGATCGACTTATGAAATCGGCACACTTTTTGGCAGTGCAAATGACCTTCACATTGTATAAATTCTACATACTGTACATATGAAAAATAATCCAATTGCATGAGGTGCCCGTATCTATAATATCAGATCTAGATCTCAGGTTTACGACCTATTTTTTGGGAGAGTTTTTAGTGGATCATGGGGATACAGTTGATGATATGAACAACTTTTCATCCCTAGACGGACAGTCAATTGGAGAGGACCATCCAGACTTTAGAGGACATGCTATAAACATGCGTCCTTGATCTCAAGGGTAGCTGAGAAGAGCACTTACCTTTAGTGGAGTTCGCCTACAACAATAGTTATCAAGCTAGCATACAGACGACACCCTATGAGATATTTTATGGGAGGTCGTGTCATTCTTCAATTTGTTGTACAAATGCTAAAAAGAGACCCTCTACGGGTCCAGATTTGATTAGAGACACCTCAGAGAAGGTGGACTTGATACAAAAGCGTCTTTTTACGGCACAAAACTAGTAGAAAAGTTACGCCGACAGACAACGACGACCTCTAGAGTTTGGGGTTGGAGATCATGTTTTCTTAAAGGTGATGCCTGAGAGAGGAGTGGTCAGGTTCAGGAAGTAGGCAAAGCTGTCGCCGAGGTATATTGGGCTCTTTGAAGTACTCGAGAGAGTTGATACAATAGCTTACCGATTGGCGCTACCGTCAAATTTATCGGGTATTAATGCAGTGTTCCAGGTCTCTATGCTTCGGAAGTACACCTTAGATTTGACACATGTGGTGGATTGGGGCGAGGTAGTTGTTGATGCGGATGAGACCTTTGAGAAGGGACCGGTGCGTGTCATGGATAGCCGAGAATAGGTTTTTGCAAGGTAAGACCGAGAGGCTGGTAAAGGTGTTGTGGCAGCACCGATGTGTGGAGGAGGTAACATGGGAGCGTGAGAACACTATACGTAACAGTCATCTGTTCTTGTTCAAGGATGTAGGTATATTTTTTTTTAATAAAATAAAGCTTCAAGCATCATAGGATTATCTAGCATCCTAACTAGGTTGGCACCCCAGGAAATCCCGAATCATGTGCTATAGGCTTGAATATTATTAATGAGAGAAAAATAGAATACAGGGAAGAAGTGGAAAAATAAAGAAAAGTCTGGTCCCGGTAGCTTATAAAATGCCACAATCCAACTCACAACGGACTCAAAACCAACCTATGATTTAAACCTATACAAAGGGAGGCTATACATGTCATTACAGAGTTGAGTAGCAAGCACTGTAGGTGCAGCCCACCACCATTGAAAACCTAAATAGGATAAACCAATATTTGTGCATTTATCAGCTACAACATTTCCTTCTCGAAAGATATGACTAAAATGAAAGTTCATACACTACAAATATTACCTACAATTTAGCCAACGAATTTTAGGGGACCAGGGTGGGTCATAAGATGGATTAGCCAAACATTGAATGATAGAGCGAGAGTCAAACTCCAACTAGAGGTATCTCCAACCCTTCTGCCAAGCATGTTCAATACCAATAATAATTGCGACCAATTCAGCATAGATAGCAGTTTGCACACCCAAAAAATCACTAAAAATTCCCTTAACAAAACCCCTACTAGTTCTATAAATACCAACAGCAACAGTCGACCTAGGATTTCCTTTGGTTAAACCATCCATGTTCAATTTAATCCAACCAGTAGGAGGGGGATACCACTTTACTGGAATAATTGAAGGGGATTTTCTATATAGACCTTGAACACCAATAGATATAAGAATCAATAGATCAGAAACAGAATTATCCATTATTCCAACACTACTTTTACCAATAGTAGAAAGCATAGAAAGAATATGAAGGCAAGATCGTTTAAGAAATGGCGTCTAGCCTTCAAAATGACATGAATTACTAGCATACCAAATAGCCTTAAACACCAAAAGCACAATAGCAATCCATAGATTGAATACCTGGGAGTTCATAATACGAGAGAGCATATGCTGGCAAAAATCCAAAACAAAAATATTCTGGGTAGGAACATAGACCTGGAAAATTGAAGATAACCACCTCCATAAACCTGTAACAAATTCACAAGAAATGAACAAGTGACAGACATCTTCCCAATGACCTCTAAAAGTGCATAAACTACGACAAGAAGCCATAGAGCATCCCCGTTTTTGAATTTGATCATCCGTAGGGAGCCTATTCCAAAAAAGTCTCCATGCCAAAAAAGAAAGCCTAAGAGGAATGATTGAATGTCATAATAAATGAGCCCAAGGAACAATAGCCATCTGATCACGACAATGAGAATAAGCATCAGAGAATGTTAATGCACTTGTATTATTATAAGGCCAAACTAAGAAGTCAGCTCTATCATCCACAAGAAGAGTCGTCCTTTGAATAACATTAGACAAATCTGGATAAGCCAATAAAAAATTCGAAGGCAATGACCAAGAGTGGTTGGATATAAAATGGGACACATTACAATTTAAACCAGCAGCCAAAGAAGGAAGAATCTGAAGTTGTTGATAAATAGGCTCACCTAACCAATTATCGTTCCAAAAATCTACTTTCCTGCCATCACAAACTACCCATTGAGCATGAAGAGCAATATCAGGCAAAATAGAATTTAAACCTGGCCATATAGAAGAAATCTTGTAAGTATATGCAATTTTAGATAAAGATAAATGAAATCTAGCATGCATGAGTCCAGTCCAGGCACTATTATCAGTTAAAATACACCAACAGGTCTTCATGAGAGCAACACGATTAAGAGCCTTAAAACAACAAAGTCCAAGACCACCCTCTGCAAGAGAAGAACATAAACGAGCCCAAGAAACATAGACTAACTTTCTAGTACTAATATTTCCTACCCATATGAAATTGAAAACCCAAGACTGAAGTTGCTTCAACGAAGAAACTGGCCATAGATACACCCTAAAAGAGTGCAAGAACATAGGATAAATCACTGTTTTCACGAACTGAACTCTCCCAGCTAAAGAGAGAATTTTATAATACCAACCCTCCAGTTTAGATTTAACTTTATCAGCCAAACATTGCAAATGTATCCTCTTAGGTTTACCTTTAAAAATTAGGACCCCCAAATAAGTAAAAGAAGTAGAGCCTTCACTAATACTGAGAGCTAAGGAAGTAAAATGTAGTCGATGGACTGCCTCTTTCCCAATAAAACTTTGCTCTTAGCTTTACTAACTATTTGACCAGATGCCTGACCATAATGATGCAAAAAATTCAGCAAAGAATAAAGGGCAGAGGAAGTACCCTTACAAAAGACAAAAATATCATCAGCATATAACAAGTGAGTTGGAGCTTTAAACCCTCTAGGAGAGGAAATAAGAGCAATCTTACCCTCAACAGCCAATAAAGAAATCCCCTTATTGAGTACCTTTTCAGCTAAACAAAAGAGAATACGGGATAAGGGGTCACCTTGTCTAACACCCCTCTGACAAGAGAACTAGCCAAACGGTGAACCATTGATTAAGATAGAAAATTTAGCAAAAGATAAGATAGTAGAAATCCATTGAGAAAACTTATCAGAGAACCCAAAACGCTGAATAACTCATATGAACTATATTTTGTTTAAAATGAATGTTATATAAGTTTGGGTTGATGTTGTATAAGGTTGGAATGGATTGAAATTAAAAAATGATGGAATTAAGGAAAAACTGGGAAGACCTACCAATAGAACGATGACCTCTTATACCGGTAGAACTTTTCTAGTAGGCTTTTCCTACCGGTAGAATGTCAAGTTTTGTGGTAGAATTTTTTCAGAAGGTTTTCCTACCGGTAGACCATGGACATCTTCTACCAGTGAGTTTTCCTTAAATTTCAAAAAATTTAAATGCTTTTTGTAAGCTTTCGGGTCTTGGGTTCTTTTGTTCAAATGATATAAGTGGACAATAGATGAGAGTAAATTGATTTATATTGGACCTTGGATGAGTCATGTGATTAAATGGTATACAGGTTATGCGTTTGAAGCTGCTCGGTACAAGGTAGACTCTGCCCAAAGTGATCCCAGTAAAAAGGATGTTGTGCCGTGATGTCGGGTTATGCAACATTCACCAGTATTTTCGCTAGTTAATAGGTGATCAACGGGTTAATAAAGGATCCTCGATTTTAGGGAACTCACATTTTAGATACAAAATTGTTAACTTTTGAATAATTTTGTGAGGCTTTGGGGGAATTCAAAGTCCTATATATTTATTATGACCCTAAAAATTAGCGCTTGCATGTCGTTGTTGTTTTTGTTGATTCTGGCCTTGGGTTAGATATAGTCTTGCATGGTGTACTACAGATGAATGTATTGATTTGGTTATGCAGTTGGAAATATCATATGTTTTTATTATTTTTGATCATATGTATTCTGTCATCAAGTATATTATCGAACAAATCAGTCTTTAAATTTGATGTTGTTGATGAAGCTTTTTTAAAATAATAAATAGTCTATTTATGTTTCTTTGATTTATTTCATTTGCAGGTACATATAACATATGAATAAGGAAGGATTGATACACTTAAAGATGAAAACTAAGCGAAAGTTGATCACAACATTGAACCAATACTGTTTTAATTTTATTTTACTACATGACACCTTGAGTTTCTAGGTGAACTCTATTGATCTTGATTTTTTGGGTTATTCTCTCTTTATTAGTTTTGGGTGAAAATAACTAGATGAGAAGCAAACACTTAAATAAGATACTTAAATTATCTAATACCCTTGGGATTTTGTACCTATAAAAAACTTTATATGATATTTTATTTAGACCTCACAACAATGGGAGTTTTGTATAATGAGTTATACTTTTTGATTGGCTACTATTTTGTATATGTAAAT
Organism: Ilex paraguariensis; assembly: GCA_963454935.2. Taxonomy (NCBI): domain Eukaryota; kingdom Viridiplantae; phylum Streptophyta; class Magnoliopsida; order Aquifoliales; family Aquifoliaceae; genus Ilex; species Ilex paraguariensis. The sequence continues at coordinate 798,737 of CAUOFW020000748.1, read as the reverse complement.
TATTTGTACAAATCAAGTTAACTTGTGAATTAATTGGATATTTAAAAAATATATTTGTTTTACGAGACAAAATTTGCATAATGGTTTTTCAAATTTCATATCATTGCGGCTAATTTTCACTATTTGCATCAAAGGACAAATAAATTTTGAATTTTTCAATCATATATCACTATTTGATTTGTTTTGCAAATAATGTTTTAGTAGTTTTTTGGGTGGACAAAAACATTTTTTTCATGGTTAGAGCATCTCTAACCCTTCTCTTTAAAATAGCTAGTCAAAATATATTTAAATATTACATTTACTACTTTAGCTAACCACTTTTACAAATTCACTCTAACCACACTCTCTATTTTAGTTAACTACTACACTCAACTTTCACTAACTTCCAATAATTTAAAAGAAGTAAACCATATACATAGAGAGAGAGAGAAAAAAAAAAGGTGGAGAGAGAATTTAGAGCATCTCTACCCACTCTCTATTTATTCTCTTTTAGCTACTTTAGCTAGTCATACACAAAAAATTGTCATCAACCCACTCTCTATTTCCTAGTTAACCCAAATGGCTCAGCAAATATGGTGAGCCATTTTAGCTCTCAAAATTTTCTCTCTATCTCTATATATATGTGTTTTACTTATTTTAAATTATTGAAAGTTAGTGAAAATTAGGTGTAGTAGTTAACTAAAATAGAGAGTATGATTTGAGTGAATTTATAAAAATGAGTAACTAAAGTAATGAATGTAATATTTAAATATATTTGACTAACTATTTTAAAGAGAAGGGTTGAAGATACTCTTAGAGAGCTCAAATGACTCACCACATTTGGTGAGCCATTTGGGTTAACTAGGAAATTGAGAGTGGGTTAGAGAGAATTTTTTATGTTTGGTTAGCTAAAGTAGCTAAAAGAGAAGAAATAGAGAACGAGTTGGAGATATTCTTAGTTAATTGAAAATTTTCTAAAACTATCTATGAACAAAAAGGTGGAGCCTTATTTTGGGTGATCTATGTGTATTAAACAAAAAATTATACTTAAGATACGCTATCGAAATGAGATATTGTATTAAAAGTAAAAGACGTAAAATTTTAATTAGTTGTGTGCGTACGTGTGTCAAAATTAAGAGAAATTTTAATTTTGAGTTTTGTTAGAGGTAAACAATATTGTGCAAAAAAAGACGCATAATATTCCTTTAGTCTGAAAATTAACTTTGAAAATATCATCGTACAAAACACGTGTTCGTCAACCAGTGGATTGGAAACGTCTACATAATTCTCACGTGATTGATGGACTAAAATGCATTCCTAACACCGTTAATGGAAACAATGAAATGACTTTAACACCTTTTTTCTCTTCCCACCCATTCTTCTTCTCCAGCGACTTCTCATATATCCCCGTTCTCCTTCTCCGGCAAACACCCAATACCACAGCAGACAACAACCCACCACTCTCTCCACTAGGCCCACTCTCTCATAAGTACTGCATTGCAACCCATAAATCGAACACATCCCTCTCTCTCTCTCTTGCTCTGCTTCTCCTGAAACAGAGCAACAGAGCATGGAACGCCTCACCCTTTCTCTCTTCATCTTCCTCTTCTTTTCCATCCTCTCAATTGCAGGTAAAAAGACCCTTCTTTAGCTCTCTCTCTCTCTCTCTCTATCTCGATCTGGAATCAAAGTCAACGTCGACCTGGAATCAAAGTCATAAGGAGATCTGGAATCAAACAGATCCATACCACCGCCATAAATAGCTGCCACAAACCTCAGTTCCGATCAGTTCATCCTTAATATTCTTGATTTTTCTGTCCCAATATAACAAGTAAAGATATCCATCAACCAAAAAATCAATCCACAAAACCCCAAATCAAAACAAGAAGTGAGAATCGAAANAGCTAACCACTTTTACAAATTCACTCTAACCACACTCTCTATTTTAGTTAACTACTACACTCAACTTTCACTAACTTCCAATAATTTAAAAGAAGTAAACCATATACATAGAGAGAGAGAGAAAAAAAAAAGGTGGAGAGAGAATTTAGAGCATCTCTACCCACTCTCTATTTATTCTCTTTTAGCTACTTTAGCTAGTCATACACAAAAAATTGTCATCAACCCACTCTCTATTTCCTAGTTAACCCAAATGGCTCAGCAAATATGGTGAGCCATTTTAGCTCTCAAAATTTTCTCTCTATCTCTATATATATGTGTTTTACTTATTTTAAATTATTGAAAGTTAGTGAAAATTAGGTGTAGTAGTTAACTAAAATAGAGAGTATGATTTGAGTGAATTTATAAAAATGAGTAACTAAAGTAATGAATGTAATATTTAAATATATTTGACTAACTATTTTAAAGAGAAGGGTTGAAGATACTCTTAGAGAGCTCAAATGACTCACCACATTTGGTGAGCCATTTGGGTTAACTAGGAAATTGAGAGTGGGTTAGAGAGAATTTTTTATGTTTGGTTAGCTAAAGTAGCTAAAAGAGAAGAAATAGAGAACGAGTTGGAGATATTCTTAGTTAATTGAAAATTTTCTAAAACTATCTATGAACAAAAAGGTGGAGCCTTATTTTGGGTGATCTATGTGTATTAAACAAAAAATTATACTTAAGATACGCTATCGAAATGAGATATTGTATTAAAAGTAAAAGACGTAAAATTTTAATTAGTTGTGTGCGTACGTGTGTCAAAATTAAGAGAAATTTTAATTTTGAGTTTTGTTAGAGGTAAACAATATTGTGCAAAAAAAGACGCATAATATTCCTTTAGTCTGAAAATTAACTTTGAAAATATCATCGTACAAAACACGTGTTCGTCAACCAGTGGATTGGAAACGTCTACATAATTCTCACGTGATTGATGGACTAAAATGCATTCCTAACACCGTTAATGGAAACAATGAAATGACTTTAACACCTTTTTTCTCTTCCCACCCATTCTTCTTCTCCAGCGACTTCTCATATATCCCCGTTCTCCTTCTCCGGCAAACACCCAATACCACAGCAGACAACAACCCACCACTCTCTCCACTAGGCCCACTCTCTCATAAGTACTGCATTGCAACCCATAAATCGAACACATCCCTCTCTCTCTCTCTTGCTCTGCTTCTCCTGAAACAGAGCAACAGAGCATGGAACGCCTCACCCTTTCTCTCTTCATCTTCCTCTTCTTTTCCATCCTCTCAATTGCAGGTAAAAAGACCCTTCTTTAGCTCTCTCTCTCTCTCTCTCTATCTCGATCTGGAATCAAAGTCAACGTCGACCTGGAATCAAAGTCATAAGGAGATCTGGAATCAAACAGATCCATACCACCGCCATAAATAGCTGCCACAAACCTCAGTTCCGATCAGTTCATCCTTAATATTCTTGATTTTTCTGTCCCAATATAACAAGTAAAGATATCCATCAACCAAAAAATCAATCCACAAAACCCCAAATCAAAACAAGAAGTGAGAATCGAAATTAGAATTGAACCAATATATCCAAATGCAAAATCAGAACGAAACCAAAAAAAAAAATGAACCAAAATCAAATTACAATGGATGATGGATGATCGTTTGTTGCAACGTGGTGGACAGTATAAAAGGTGGGTGGTCGTTTGCTGCACAGGTGGTGGATGACGGTGGTGGAGATGCCAGAGAGAGAGAGAGCAAACACAACGGTAAGTGGTGTTGCAAAAATTGCCAATACTCTGGAACCCTGTTGTGTAGTGCTATTTATGGCCTTTGAACAATAATTGGCAGAGGATTACGATTTTTTCCTGCAAAGTCTTTAATGTTATTGCCTTCGCAATTTATGCCCTTTATGCAAGCCATTGGCTGAGTCATAGTGAGAAACCTTAGTGGCGTCAATTGTAAGACGTGGTATGCAATACTAGCAATCCGTTTTGCTTTGGCGGTGGCTGGTTGCAGAGCGTACTGAGCAAAGAGGGGTTCGGGGATGCGGCAAGGGACGGGTTTGAGAGAGGCTAGGTTGAGGGAGGCGGTTTGTCTCCTGAGGGTATTCTTGTCTTTTTAAATTACTAATTTCATACCCAATCTCACTTGCAAAGCATGAAGTGCCCTGCCTGTTAGTATTTACATAAGTGCTGCAAAATATACATTAGGTGCAGAAAATTTAACAGCAACTTGTATACTGACATTTTTCTGTGCTACTCCCTTTTTTTTTTTTACTGTAACAAGCATCTACAAGACTGCAAAAGAAAACTAGTGGCATGGTGGCAGAATTCAAGATTTTCAACATGGAAAGAGCAAAAATAAGGGTTCTACATGAATCTTTCTGTTAACAAAGTTAATGTTGTCTAGTTTCTTCTGACACCAAACTAGTTGATCTCTTGTTAACCTTGACAAGCTTAGAACTCTTGAAATCAATCTCAATTCCACCTGAGAAATGAACCGTGCATCGCCCAATCGACCTCCTTGATGTTTTTGGAACTTCTTTACTATGCAATTTCCACTTCTCAAAATCTCTTTCAGCCTTTTCTCCTTCTGCACGATGAGAATCATAAAAATCAACTTTTGACAATGTCATGGAAAGAAGGAAAAAAATTGGTTCTGAAGACCAACAGAAACCAAACCTCATGAAGGATTGTTCTAGCATCCATCAAAAGCTCTGCATCTGTAGGGTCTTGAAGATCAACCAGCGTTCCCTGAGGACCCTTCAAGATCACATTTGGTTCGTCTTTATCAGCATGAAAAAAATCCCAGAATATGCGCATTGTTTCCTCAATGATATTCACTAGCATTGCAATTGAAATTGCGTTTTCTTCCTCGTCTCGTTTCCCCTTCTTCTCCTTCGAACAATCGTCTGCAGTACGATTATGATTAGTCAATTCCCCGAAAGGAATTTGATTGTGTACATCACTTAAAAAGGATTCTATGTTATATCAATGAACCTTTAATGATTGGAACTTGAAGGAAACTACGAAGGATGCTTCTGTTCTTGACATAAATCTGAACTCTTGGTCCTTGAAACGACTCATCCTCCATAAATCGCTGTACAAGTACTTGAAACTGTTGAAATTCATCGGCAACTTGGTTATACGAGTGGTGCCCTTCAGAATCATAATTCAGCAAATTTTTTGCTTTCCCATATTGCCAATGGAGGATTTCCCATGAAAGGCAAGCCTGTCCAACATACACCATCTCCAAATCTCTGTGCAGCTCATTAATGGATTTAAGAGTGGGATCAGCATAAATCCTTTGGGGTTTACATGGCCAAACATTTGGCCAATGGAGGGATTTGATTGCCAAAACTGGAGATTGTTGGACTAAAGTCAATTTAATTGGATCCTTCAGGTGGAGAAAACCTACAGTGATCACAAATCACATCACAAGAGTTCTTTCAATTACGATTATCATAAAACATTTAATATTCACACTCAACTAAACAGAGTCTTGACCCGACATTTGTATAACAAAAAAATAGTTGTACGTGCTTGGCCTAACTTGAGAAAAAGTATTCATGTTTGTTTCTCTAGAAAATCATTCAACACAAGAAATATCTTTCAGCAGGGATGAAAGTGGGGTAGAGCTATTTTCAATGACCTAATGATCTGATTATTGATAAAAACATATAGTGGAAAGGAAAACAAAGTCGGTTGAATCATTAGAGACCATTAATATGGACTTTAAAGTGACAGTGATGTAATAGATTTTGAGAACAGACAAGGAATGGGGTAGCTTTGATGCGCATTAAAAGTGGCACCCTTGTTATGTAAAGAGGATGGAACCCCACCAAGCAATTGTTCCTCTTTCAAGATCTCCTTGATAAAAAAATCTTCTACATGACCAGATGGGACACAAGCATCTTCTATTTCCAACACTAAAATTATTCAACAACCTAAAAAAAATCAGGAGATTGTATGGGTAGGCTTAGTGATTGGTAATTCTAGTAACAGCTACATTAATTATCGTACCGAGAATGTTTTTAATTTGTTGAAGTGATGGCATTTGATCCCTCAAACACATTTTTTATATTTGAAGCCAACAAGGTCCATTTCTTAATAGTCTCATCGCCTTTACCACTAGACTAAGTAACCGATTTATTATATTAACAAACGATACCCATAAAACATATGTAACTTATGTGGATCTTCAAAGGGTTTTTTTTTTGCTCGGGTTGGGGGGGCATATGTGGATCTCATGGACTATTATGTTGTTCAATATGACAAATTGAAATGTTCAACTTCACTGCCAATCATAAAACATATTTGCTATACTCTCAATAGGAATTTTGTGCATCAATGCTGTATTGTAAGAAATCAAAACAACATGAGAGAGACAAGGTTATTTTGTGACTTACTGATAGCATGCATGGTTTGGTAATTCAAGATATCCAGTTTTCTCATTTTCTCAGCATAGCTTTTGTAGAACTTCTGAATCTCTTCCATTCGATCTTTATACTCAAACTTATCATCAATCTTAAGTGGTTTCAAATCTTCCACCATTTTCGCAGTCTCCGATTCTTCTAAGATAGTAGGAAGTCCTTTTGCTCTAGAATTTTTCATTTCCATTTTCATCTGTTCTACCAATTCTCTGTGTTCCAACAGAATATCTGGTTCATCTTCATCGTCAGAATCCCAGTCCCATGATTTCTTCAGCAAGGCGTGTTCTTCGGATTTTTGTAAACTATCCATCTGTTCTCTCCCCTTCATGTCCATACATTCCAATAATTCATGTCCTTTTTCAACTTTGCCTAAATGTTTCAAGGACAAACTTGCTTCACCTAACTTGGTTGAATTGAAATGTGGCTCCAATTCTATGTAGTCATCAACATAAACATCATGTTTCTCTCTCCTAAATGCTGTTTCATCATGGGAAAAGCTATTTTCCTCCTCACCAATCTCTTCCAACCCTGCAATTTTTTCAGTAAACATTCCCTCCCTCCTATCAATGGGCATAGGAGTATCAGTTTCACTACCACAAACAAGTCCATTATTATTTACCAGATCAACTTTGTGAGTGTTAATTACAAACCAATCACTCAAAACATCTGCCACTGTGTTTGAATCAGAAGGCAACAATTTAATCTCCGGCCGCAATTCGACTTCATAAGAGAAGTCTTGCTCATCTGAGAAATTATCTTCAGAGCCTTCTCTCTCTTTGGCCTTGGCAAGTCCATGCTCTGCCATAGTTACTTCTCCTAGCTCCTCTAAAACCTCTTCACTGCATAAACTTTGAGCAAAGTCCTCTGCTTTTCCATGATCAACAACCTCTATTTCCGAAATAGAGACCTTGGTATCATCAAATTGTTCATTACAAGAGGAAGAATCAATTGACCAATCATGGAAATTTTGGGTCTTTTTTCCTAAGTTAAGCTCCTGTGTATCTTTGTCAGGTGAGACTATACTACTGAGACTTTCATTTGAACCCAAGAAAAATTCTTGAACTGTAAATCTGTGTGTTTCTGGCTCTTCCATAAATCCAGTCACATTTTTGTTAGATATAGATTGATACTTACTTTCTATAAAGCCAGAGCTCTCTGTTTGTCCACTACTTTTATTGGAATCTTTGATTTTCTCTAATGGAAACCCAAAAGAAAACTTGAAATTTTCTTTTCCTCCAAACGCAACAGTCTCGGATTCCTCAGCTTTTTTGGAAACAACTTGATCATCCTCATCAGAAGGAATAAAACTGAAACTTGAATCATTCTTCTGAGCTTCACCATTTGCTTGAAATCTGCAAAATCAAACATAACCACTAAGTCCAAACCAATGGAAACCTCAGAAATCCAATAACCCATAAAGCTAGACTAAACATGAACATACCTGGATATGTACTTGACTATGAGTCCAAAAAGATTAAGCATGAAGGTGCAGAACATATCCCAGACAGAATTACAGAACCTAAACATTTTTGTATCAGCAAACTCCCTTAAAAAGCTGATATCCATGAAATTAAAGTAGCTTTTGAGCATAAAAAATTTCTGGGTATCCATGAATCCCCTCAACCAATGTATGCTTTTATCATTTCTAAGCAAAGAGCCAAAGGTAGAGGAAGAGTGCCAAGTTAGGCACAACAGCTCCTATACCGACTGAGAAATTTCAGAGGGAAAGTGGACGACCCACTACTAGACAAGCGAAATTTAAGGCGAAAAAACTATAAGGAAGAGCTTGTNTCAATCTTAAGTGGTTTCAAATCTTCCACCATTTTCGCAGTCTCCGATTCTTCTAAGATAGTAGGAAGTCCTTTTGCTCTAGAATTTTTCATTTCCATTTTCATCTGTTCTACCAATTCTCTGTGTTCCAACAGAATATCTGGTTCATCTTCATCGTCAGAATCCCAGTCCCATGATTTCTTCAGCAAGGCGTGTTCTTCGGATTTTTGTAAACTATCCATCTGTTCTCTCCCCTTCATGTCCATACATTCCAATAATTCATGTCCTTTTTCAACTTTGCCTAAATGTTTCAAGGACAAACTTGCTTCACCTAACTTGGTTGAATTGAAATGTGGCTCCAATTCTATGTAGTCATCAACATAAACATCATGTTTCTCTCTCCTAAATGCTGTTTCATCATGGGAAAAGCTATTTTCCTCCTCACCAATCTCTTCCAACCCTGCAATTTTTTCAGTAAACATTCCCTCCCTCCTATCAATGGGCATAGGAGTATCAGTTTCACTACCACAAACAAGTCCATTATTATTTACCAGATCAACTTTGTGAGTGTTAATTACAAACCAATCACTCAAAACATCTGCCACTGTGTTTGAATCAGAAGGCAACAATTTAATCTCCGGCCGCAATTCGACTTCATAAGAGAAGTCTTGCTCATCTGAGAAATTATCTTCAGAGCCTTCTCTCTCTTTGGCCTTGGCAAGTCCATGCTCTGCCATAGTTACTTCTCCTAGCTCCTCTAAAACCTCTTCACTGCATAAACTTTGAGCAAAGTCCTCTGCTTTTCCATGATCAACAACCTCTATTTCCGAAATAGAGACCTTGGTATCATCAAATTGTTCATTACAAGAGGAAGAATCAATTGACCAATCATGGAAATTTTGGGTCTTTTTTCCTAAGTTAAGCTCCTGTGTATCTTTGTCAGGTGAGACTATACTACTGAGACTTTCATTTGAACCCAAGAAAAATTCTTGAACTGTAAATCTGTGTGTTTCTGGCTCTTCCATAAATCCAGTCACATTTTTGTTAGATATAGATTGATACTTACTTTCTATAAAGCCAGAGCTCTCTGTTTGTCCACTACTTTTATTGGAATCTTTGATTTTCTCTAATGGAAACCCAAAAGAAAACTTGAAATTTTCTTTTCCTCCAAACGCAACAGTCTCGGATTCCTCAGCTTTTTTGGAAACAACTTGATCATCCTCATCAGAAGGAATAAAACTGAAACTTGAATCATTCTTCTGAGCTTCACCATTTGCTTGAAATCTGCAAAATCAAACATAACCACTAAGTCCAAACCAATGGAAACCTCAGAAATCCAATAACCCATAAAGCTAGACTAAACATGAACATACCTGGATATGTACTTGACTATGAGTCCAAAAAGATTAAGCATGAAGGTGCAGAACATATCCCAGACAGAATTACAGAACCTAAACATTTTTGTATCAGCAAACTCCCTTAAAAAGCTGATATCCATGAAATTAAAGTAGCTTTTGAGCATAAAAAATTTCTGGGTATCCATGAATCCCCTCAACCAATGTATGCTTTTATCATTTCTAAGCAAAGAGCCAAAGGTAGAGGAAGAGTGCCAAGTTAGGCACAACAGCTCCTATACCGACTGAGAAATTTCAGAGGGAAAGTGGACGACCCACTACTAGACAAGCGAAATTTAAGGCGAAAAAACTATAAGGAAGAGCTTGTTTTGGAGTCCTAACATGTTGGCGAAGATTGTGGGAAGAGAGAGAGAGAGAGAGAGAGGAGAGAGAGAAATTTCAGAGAAGTAATCTGGGAGAAAGCTACTTGCGAGGAATGATTTGGAGTCATTGTAGTGGCCGTAGATTTCTAGAAGTTTTGTCGGGTTGGAGTCTGAGACTTTCATAGGTCTTTTTCTGTTCTTATTCTCGAACCAAATGGCACGTTTCTACGATCTGACATGGTAAGAGTCCAAACTCTCGGTACATTTTAGAGTCGTGTTTGGCATTTGGCTTTTTTGGAAGAATGCTTTTTTGGCTTTTAGTTTTTACCATTTTTCTTTTTTCAACGTCGAAGATTGTCTGACCCAGCTAACTCACATGTACTTTGACTAATTCATTCTTTGATCAGGTCAAAGTCAAGTCATTTACGTCAAGATTAATGTATTCATGAGAGATAAATTTCTCATAATCTGTAACTAAAGAGTTGCAAACATTCGAATTTAGAACCTCTAAATTTACAATTTGTTTATATTACCACTTGAATTATACTTAGTGTTTTTATTTTTTTTATTTGGCCAATAATAATTTTTATTTTTATTTAAAGCTTTGTTCATGATATTTTTTGGGGGAGAATTTCTTTGTATCCTCAAAATTTTAAAATTTTTTATTTTATATTCTTTAAAAATTAAATTTTTTATTATTCAAGTTGTCAATGTCAATAAGAAATCTCATTTTTATATATAAAATAGTTATTATATTACTTGAAGAGTGATTATCAAATTTTATAATATTTATTCGTTTACTTGCTATTATTTATTAAATAATAATATCACATTACGATAATAGATGGTGACTTATACATTGAATATTTAATCAATTTAGACGGCATACTTTAATCTTTAAGAAGACAAAATTTTAAACTTATAGTTAGTGTCCCCCACGTATAAATTCCTAACTTTGCCCCTGTTTAAAGCCTAGCGGGACGGCTTGTTCTGTGACCAATCCCTCTAGGGAGACTAAGAGTACCCCAATCCCGGAACCCGTACTGTTGGAGGATCCATCCACGTAGAGATTCCAGGAGGGCTCTTGACTGTCTGCGGAGGGCTCCACCTCAGGGAAAAACAACTCCCCTTTGGTAAACTCTACTATCAAGTCCGCCAGCACCTGCCCATTCATGGCAGTGCAAGACTTGTAATAAATATCATATTCTTCCATTTCCACCGCTCATTTAGCTATTCTTCTCGAGAGGTCTGCCTTCCTTAGAGTTTTTTTCAAGGTTTGATTCGTTAGGACAATGATCAGGTGTGCTTGTATGTAATGTCTCAATTTCCTTGAAGCTGTGATCAGGGCTAATGCTAGCTTTTCTAGGGGCAAGTATCTTGTTTCTGCGTCCAATAGAGCCTTGCTCACGTAATACACTAGTTTCTGTTCGCGTTCATGCTCATGGACCAGTAAACCACTGACAACAAATCCTGAAACAGCCAAGTAAAGGAACAACATCTCCCCCTCACTGGGACGGACATGGTCAGGAGGACCCTAAGGTACTCCTTGATCCCTTCGAGTGCGTTCTCACATTCCTGATTCCAAGCATCTTTCCCGAACCTTCTGATAGCCCCAAAAAAAGGCTTGCACTTGTCTGATGACCGAGAGATGAAGTGATTTAGTACAACTAACATTCCAGTGAGTCTCTGGACTTCCCAGAATGCCTGGGGACTTCGCACGTCCATGATGGCTTGTATCTGCTTTGGGTTGGCTTCGAAACCCCATCGACTTACTATGTATTCGAGGAACTTCCCTTAACCGACTCTAAAGACACACTTTGCCGCATTTAGTTTCCGCCCGTACTCCTGCAGAATGGAAAAGGTATCTTCTAGGTCCGTAATGTGATTGTCCCTTTTTCCTGCTCTTGACTAGTATGTCATCAATATACACCTTCATGGTGTTCCTTATCTACCGTTTGAACATTTGGTTCATGAGTCACTGGTACGTAGCTTCAGCATTCTTTAGATCGAATGACATGACCATGTAACAATAAACTCCTCTCAGAGTGATGAAGGCAATATTCTTCTGCTCAAGTGGATAGAGGGGAATCTGGTGGTAAATAGCCCTGGCATCCAAGAAGCTCATGCACTGGTGCCTTACTATGGCATCCACCAGCTGGTCCACCTTTGGGAGGTGAAAGTCATCTTTAAGACAAGTTTTATTTAAGTCAATGAAGTTCATGCAAACGCGCCATTTTTTGCCCTTCTTTTTTGCGTAAATCGTATTTGATAGCCATTCCATGAACTACACCTCCCGAATGACATTGGCCTATAAAAGCCTCTCCACTTCTTCATTTATGGTGTGGGTGTGATGCGGCGCCATGCGTCGAGGTTTTTGCTTCACTGGCTTGTGAGCGAGATCAACATGAAGTCTATGGGTTATGACGTCGGGACTTATGCCCTTCATCTCCATGGCATTCCATGCAAATACATCTCCGTTCCTTCTTAAAAAATTAGTTATCTCTTCCTGCTTGGCTGGGGACATGGTGGAGCCGACCAAGAAGTACCTTTCTTCATCTCCTTCCACCAGAATTACTTTCTAGAGATCCTCCATTGAGCAATCTACTAGATCAATCCGTGGCTCGTTGACTCCCAACCACCTGGATTGTAATTTTTATTTATTCAGCACCTCCTCCGGGGCTCGCTCCTTCTCCTTGGAGGCAACCTCTGCCTTCACCACTACATAGAAATAACTTTTTGCGGACGCCTGGTCCCTGCAGATTTTTATTACTCCTTTTGGGGTAGGGAACTTTAATTTTTGAGGATAGGTGAAGTGTACTGCCCCAAGCGCATGTAACCAAGTTTGACCCATAATTATATTGTAGGGCGAATCAGAGTCAATCACCATGAATTTTGTGTCGGTCGTAACGAGCCCCGTGGTAATCGACAGCGTGACCTTACCCAAGGACAAGACAAACGAGCCATTGAACCCAACGAGGGGCATTCTGACTTTGGTGAGATCTTTGGAATCCCATGCGTTTCAATACTTCGAGGTACATCACCTCGGAGGAGCTCCCAGAGTCTACCAAGACTTTTTTGACATTGAAACTATCGATCTTCAAAGTAAGGAAGTTAGGATCAAGGCGTCCTCAAGGGGGAGGACCATGCTTGCTAGGTCGGCATTAGAGAAAGTGATACCTTCCTCATCCATCTGGGGCCTCTTGCTGGGCCGGCCCTTATTTCTTTCATCCACCTTTCTTGCAAAGGCTACACTCTTAAGGTCGAATCTAAGAGTATTGGTCGTCGATCGATCTAGTGGGCAAACGTGGATGACGTTAATGACATTGTCAAGAACAATAGCTTGATTATTGGCACCATGGGTCTCAACTGGCGTTACTTCCTCGACATATTCCTTCAAATGTCCTTCTTGTACCAACTTCTCTAGGAAGGACTTGTAGACTCTGCAATCTTCGCTGAGATGCCTCACGTCCTAGTGGTACGAACATCTTACCTTCTGGTTCTTGGTGGACAGATCGCCCTACATCTTGGGTGGCTATTTGTAGAAAGATTCCTTCTTAGTCTTGTGCAACAATTTATAAATGGGCTCCTTAAACACAGTATGGACCCTTTTGAAAGAACTCCCAGATGCAGGAACCAATTCCTTCTGTGAGGGGGTCCCTTCTTTCTCCTTTTCCTTCTTCTTTGGGCCCTGAGACTTCCCTTTGCCCTCCACCATTTCATTTTCTATTTGAGAGTACTTATTGATTCGATCCATCAGCTCGCCCATATCCATTGGTGTTTTCTTTGTTAAGGACCTATAGTGGTTGGTGTCCCGTGAGAGACCAAGTCTGAAGGAGACTATCGCCATGACCCCAAAGCATCCCTCTACCTTATTCAGTTCCTCCTAGTCGAGAGTGGTGTACTGGCGGAGTGTTTCACCCTCCTTTCATCTCAAGGTCAACAGTGACCCAACATCCTTAGGGCGCTTGCTCCCTATATTGAATCAAGTAGAGAATTATTTGGTTAGCTCTTTCCAAGACCCTATGTTGTTAGGTGGAAGGGTTTTAAACCATTTTATGGTAATGTCTCCTAGGCTCATTGAGAACACCCATCATAGCAGTCAGTGATTTGAGTGGTATAAAAACATCATTTGCTTATATTGCTTAAGGTGAGCCTCCAGGATAGAGTGTCCATCACAAACCTTAAACTTTGGTACCATAAACTTCTTTGGCACTTCTATCTCTACAATACCCTGAGTGAAGGGTGACAGAATACCTTCGTCATCCATGTCATCCTCTGGGATAGTCTTATCCCTTCTCATGGACTCTAACTGTACCTTGAGGACTCTTCTCGACTTGGGGTGCATCCCTCCACCTCCTCGGCATCAGTCATCATGCGCTCTAGTTCATGCATTTCACACGGAGAGGGTTGACCCCTCTTCAGACTCCTCTATGTCCCCTCGCTCGGACAGCTTCCAATGAAGGTCATTCCAAGCCAAGGATCTATTTTTCTTGGCTGGGACCTCCGAGCGCTGTCCCCTGGCCCTCGAGTGTTTTGGAGCCTTGGAGTTCCATGCTCTACCACTTAGATGATTTCTCAAGTCCTTGGCTCCCACCTCCCTGGCAGAGGGCTCCCGCGACTGCCTTAAGTCTCGAGATCCTACGCCAGAAAATGTAAATCCATTAAGTTGATTTAGAACGTCCACATTGTCCTCCTCTAATTCTCGTAGTCGATCGTTAAACCGTTCTTCAATCACATTAGTAAGTTGACGGGTTAAGGGGGTACCCTTTCCAACCTCGATACTCAGACTAGTTTGACGGATTTTTTTCCTAGAACGAACGAAAAATTCCTTGCTGACTCTTTCGACATGATCCTCCATTCTCGACATGGAGGGAGCTAGTAAATTCACATTCCTTTGCTGAGGACCTTTTCCTTTTTGACGAGTATTCACCATGGTCACTGTTCTTGAAAAAGTCTGGTCATTTTCCACAGACGGCGTCAAACTGTGCATGGTGATTTTCGCACCATAAATAAAAAGACAGCTCTCTCCCTTGGTAAACTTGTATTTACCTTGAAGGTCGACAATTTCGTGGCAAAAGAAAGCCTAAGAAGTGGTGATAAATTGGTTTTTTAGCTGTCCGGTCGATTTTGGTGAGCCAAAGGTGCTTTTTGGCACTCAAAAGAAGGGTTAGAAGGGCGCCGGAATATTTTTCGACGTATCCTCTCCGACGATCAAGTTAGTTTTTATGAGAGAGGGGAAGGAAAAACACTATGTATCTTTTGAGAATTGGATTTGCGTACCTTTGTCTTTAGTTTTTTGTAATTATTTATACCTTTATGAGGTCATCATTACTAACAGTGGGTTATGTCAAGAGGAGGGCCCCTATTGGTCCATTTGGGAGGCAGTAGATAGTGTACAATCATTGGACAGAGCACCTTATATTTTGTGTGGGGAGGCTCTGTTATTAAATGTTTGGGCTCTCAAGCATTTAATGCTCCTTCTTCTAGGCTTCCCAAGCCATCATGGACGTCCCATCTTTGGGAAATTATTAAATTCCCTTCTGGAATAGAGGCGTGTCAGCAGGGCTCTTCTCGTCCATTGGCACTCAATTCTACATTTTATGCCATGTGTTCCACTCCTTTGGCTGCTACTCTTGTCCTTTCTCTCATTCTGACCCCTTTTGAGAAAGTAAGTTAATGATGAATAGGTAGCTGTGATCTCAAGTGACAACATTTTCTAGTTACCCTCCCACGTCTCGAGGATTTGGATCTGAGTGAACGTGTCGTGGCATGGGAAATGGAGGTGTCATTAGTGCCGAGGACGCGTGGTAGCATTTCAAATCCTGGTGACCCTCGATACCGAGGACACTACTACAACTTTATAATTGATCACTCAAGTGTAAGTTGTGCGAAGTAATAAATTTCTTGGGAGTCCGAGGTCGAACCACAAAGAATTGAGAAAAAACTTAGAACACAAAGAAAAACATAAGAAATTTTTTTTGAAAAAATTGTTGTAGATATTTTAAAATTTTGTTTTAAAATAATAATTGAAAATACTAAAGCATCAGGGATATCCTTTCAAATCCACACAGTAATTATTAATGATCCAATTTTCGAACTCAATTGAGAATCAACTGAGGAGTGATCCCAATCAGAATATTTAGTGGTGATAATATGAAAATATTAAAAGTTATAATTGATGAATTATCTGAATAAATATAAGAATTTACTTATAGATCACAAACATTCACCGTGTCCGAAGTCTACGATAAATCAAGCTTTCTAACAAGTAAATCTTATTTTATTGCAAATAAAAAATTAACTATCTTATGATAAATTTTAATTAATTAATTTAAGCTTGGAATAACCAGTTATTTGATTTGCAGGGAATCTCAAATATTCGATGTACGTGACACAACGAATCAAAAAATTATACAGAGCAAAAATTTTACTAAAAGATAAGAATTAAACTAAAAGAATAAATCATGCATTAAAAAGAACATTGAATCAATAATAAATATCATGCTTCATTGAAAGTATCTCCACCACCTTTAGTTGAGTTTTTAGCAAGCCATAGAATTAAAATAAAAAAAAAACTAGAAAAGAAAAGATGAAAAAATAATAATAATCTTCTCTCTTCCTAGATGAGAATCTTTACTTATACTCAAATAAATCCTAAGTATAGATAGAAGATATAAGATTTTCTTGGAAGGAATTCCTTTTCAAAAAAAAGTCTTGTAAGGTTAAATCTCGTGCATAAAATCTTTGGGGCGCGGGTACAAAATCTGTCCAGATTTTGAGTGTAAATTTCTCATATTTAGAGGTTGAATAACAAAAAGTTTGTGAAATACACTTTTTTAGACCTTGGAGTATTCTTTCAAACCCCGCAAAAATCAGGTCAATCTGATATTAGAGTCAAAAGTTATGACAAAAAAAATGAAAATATGTTAAATTCTTATCTTTTAGGATACTTTCCAAATCCAACTTTAAATGAGTTTTTTTTCTAATTTGGACTCTTATAAGGATTAAATTGCTGTCGTATATTCAAATCTTCCTATCTCAATCTTGACCCTTCACTCCTTATGAATTGTGATTCTTCCTCTTGTAATTGTTTCACTTGTCTTTTCCATTATTACTTTAAATCAACCAATTTACCTGCTAAATAAACAAAATAATTAAAAAAAATATCAAACTAGAAAATTAAGGAATTTAAAATATTTAATGACAAATAATATGCAATTAACCAATCATTAAATATAATAAAATAATAATTTTGATAGTTAATCACGTGTCAGCATCCCAGCTCTTGGTGACTCTCGGTGTCGAGGACACATGGCAGCACCCCAGCTCTTGGTGATCCTTGGTGTCGAGGACACATGGCAGCATCCCAGCTCCTAGTGACTCTCAGTGCCGAGGATACGTGTCAATCCTTGTTAGAATCTCAGAAGTATCCCATCAGTAGACATTCTTTCAGAGCACTAGAACATTTATCACCTAATGTGCACCTTTAGGGTTTGACGGATTTGTATTTGATCCTCAAGCAAGTAGAAGAAACCTTTCAAGGACTTTAGTGATGGCTTTATTTGTAGTTGTCAATACCAGTGGGGGTGCCATCACGAGCTCCAATATTGTCAATTCAGAGTGCCCCTCAAAATTTCATGGATACAATCTCAAGAACAAAAAAAAGTATAACAATCCACTCTAATGATGGCATAGGCTCAACATTGATGGATTCTGGAAAAACAAAAACATCTGAAATATGAAAAAAAAAACTGCAAAACCTTTTTTTATAGTAAATATGAGTTAGGCTCTCACTCTATATCCCCTAAAGATAATATTCAAGATATAGTAAGGCATATACAATGAAGTAAAAATAGTTAGAATTTTTCAGTTTACAATACAAAGAGAATAAGATGATCCATCACTTTCCAAACAATTCTTCCATCATGCAGATAAACCTCATCAATCATAAAGTAGTAGATTTATCACCAGATAGATTTTCACTTTACACAAATAAAAACACAACACAGTTTTATGTACCAATAACATGAAGAAATATTGAACCTTAACAGCAGAGGCGTAAATAGAGGGATAAAACAAAAGTGACATTACAATGAGCCAAACCATTTTTGTTTTGGCTTTACTCGTTAGGGGAGGTTGGCGGGCCAAATACAAATAGAATAATATCAGTGGTACAATTAGCACATCAAGGAGTGACTCACCTTGATTAATTTCTTCAAATAAAGTCGCTCAGAATTATGGTTAGCATCACGCTGCTTCCCCTTACAACAAAGTTACTACATTAATGGACTCTAGGAAAAGTCAATGAACTAAATAGAAATCTCATCAGCATCATAAGAAGAGAACTAACGATGAAAAATACATGAGACAAACGTTGAAGTAATAAAGATTTAATAAAAGAAAATAAAGAAGTTGTGTCATCTATGGACCATTGTCTGGATCAGTCTAGAAAGATAAGGTGTTGCTTGAATACATACATGCCAAGTTACTCTAGTCTGAAGAGCAAAGCTACAGTTTTTTGTTTTAGGAAAAAAAATACCTCAGACTTTCCATCTCATAGTCCTTTGAACCATTTGAAATACACAATATCAAATTAATCAATACAAGGAAAATAAAGAAATTTCATAATCTCCAGTGTATGTTCAAACTTCAATTAAACACCCAACCACCCCACGTATATTCCAATTAAATAGAAATATAAAGCTCTTCATCATATTTGAAACAAAATAAAAATTGATGGAATAGTATGTCGTACATAACTTTCAAGAGGCCATCAAGATGTTTTGGTAGTGGATGAGATGGACATCGATTCAACTCTCTGATTTTGTAGACACCATTGCCGTAGTTGAGAAATGAAGAAGGATATGGGAGTTGATCAATCTAAAGAAGGACTATTGGCGTTTAAGGTTTTTTAAATTAGCAAGAAAATAATATTCCATCAATTAACTGTCCATGACCTAGATAGTCCAATGATTGTCCATGGAAATAACATTTCAATGCTTATTGAAGACAAAATAAATCCACGATTGGTAGAATGACAAAGGCAATGCAATAACAGTCCATGAAGACTACTAACCAACATATTAGTTCAATGTCTGTCTGACACCTAATCAATTCCAATAACAATCATACTGGTAGAAGCATAAAGAAGACAACATTAGCTGCAAAATCTACATTGAGATGAAAAAATAATCATAGAGAGGAGTGTAAAGAGCAACAAAAAACAATGAAACAAAACATAAATTAGAAATAATATTGGAAATACCTAACATATTGAATTGAAAAAAAAAATGTAGGGTAGCAGAACACATACTGGGTTGTCCAACCAAAAAGCATAGACTGTATAGAACTATGTTCAATTCATTTTTTCTTAGCATAAGCATAAAATAACAACAAAATAAATAAAGGAAATCAAAATTTTTGGGCCCAGAATGGCTCAATCAATCACTAAACCAGAAAAAAAGTGACAGACAATGAACCGTGAAATTATTTCCTGCAATGCAACAAATAACTCAGATAGATCCAACATAACTTGAGTCTGTGATATGTTTGTAATGCAAAAATTGTAATGAAACTCGTCAAGACAAGATGTACATTTTTTTGAGTATGCATAACATATATAAATATCAAATAACATGTGCACTGTCCTGACGGGCATCTATGAATAATGAAATTATTAGGAACAAGAAGATTTGCATATAGGGTAGAATTTCCTCGGAATAGGCCATCGACACATGAATTAGATTTAAATGGATAAAAATAATAACTACTTTTAACTTTTTGAGAAATTCAAAATGGCTAAACCAAATAAATCAGTTTGAAAGATATATATGGTATGCCTCTAGGTGTCGACCCTTTTCTAGCTTAGGATCAAATTCCATTTATATTCCACAAAATTGATTTCAACCAAAAAAAAAATCTATAAAAATACACATCAATAGCTCTTATAATTGTTAATCATTGTGAGATAGAGAAGAGAATAAATTACTTAAGAGCTACCCCAGCATCCCATGCCAATTGCATAACAGAGGACATAGTGCTTAACTATGTCATCTGAAATCCTTTTTATCCGAAACTCCAACGAGGAAATATACGAAGCACGAAATTCATCTATTTTTCATGAAATGAAAAGTAAGTTCCGAGCTTTTTTATGACACACTGTAGTCTTTCTAGTGAAGAAAATTGGGGAGAGAGAGATGGAGAGGGAGACAGTGAAGGGAAGGGGCATGACGGAATGCTCTTGGTGGGGAGAGAGAAAGACAGAGGGAGAGATCTTACCAGTGGATGCACCACTTAGAACAACAACTCTTTCCTTTTTTCCATTTGATAGATGCACATCAACCTACGTAAATGTAAACATACCCACAAATCCTATTAGTTGGAAACTCAATCCATGCATGACCCAAAAGTTGTAAACAAATCGAAGTGGTTTTGAAACAGAAAAAATTATCTGTGGTAAGAAATTGAAAGGAAGATCAAAATATGAGATCAAACCCTAACTGTTGGATTGCCTTTGCTGTTGAAGATCTGATGTGCCTTCACGAATTGGATCGTTTCCATGGCGTTAATTCAGATTTGGTATTGGCTTAGAGAGAGGGCGAGAAAGAGAGAGAGGGGGGAAGGTGAAGGGATTGAGAACAACGGTTTGTTTGAGAAAGGAAATAGAGAGAGGGGTAACGGCTGGGAAGTAATTAGAGGTGATTATCAAGTTTAGTGTGGCATTAGGTTTGAATGATTGGGATGATATAGTTGTAATGTTAGAGAACAAAGTTGAAAAAAAAAAATTTCATATATGCTGGTATTTTAAAGTAGTATAGATAATGTTTAACTGTTTCTGTGTAGATTTGGGATAATTATGTTTTTTATGTCAATTTAGTCTTCAATATATTAATTTTATTAATTTGATCACTAAAGTATTCAATTCGTGTCATTTTAGTCTCTGCATGGACAGACTGTTAAATTTTTTGACGGAAATGACCACGTATAATTTTTTTAGACAGTATCATATGCCCAACACGTGATTATTTCGTTGAAAACTTAACTCTCTATCCATGTAGGGACCAAAATGACACGAATTAAATACTTTAGAGATTAAATTGATAACATTGATACATTGAGGATTAAACTGATAAAAAATACATATTTTAGGGACTAAAAAATGTTATTATTAACCCTCAATATAATTTTATTTGAACGGGCAAAATTAATTTTTTTTTTTTTTAAAAAACTTAAAAAAAAAAGTACTTTTAGAACAATAACAAACAACACTTTGTTTTTTTTTTTTTTGCTATTGAAAAAAGAGGTGGGGCAAAAGACCACTCTGATAGATTCTACTAGTGGGATTATGAGGCTCTTGACCTCGCCCGTTACTCCTCTCGGGAATGAACAAACAACAGTTAAATGAGGATGTGCCTTCCTTTTTTTCTCTCTTAATTCAAAAGATAATTACATAAATTGCATTTAATGTAACTTCTAAAATTAAAAGTTAGTTCCATGGATGAACTTTTCAAGATGAATTTTATAAAACATACTTCTAAAGTATTTAGAGAAACAAAATAGAGCTAAAATCCCTAGTCCTCTACAAGGTATTTAGTATTTACTAGTTGGTACATACGTGTGTTGCACATGAATAATTTTGAGTTATAATTTTTTTCAATTTGTTATGATACACATTTATAAATTTATTTGTTCAAGATTGGAGCATCTTTGAGAAGGTATATTTGAAGGTGGTTTTATGCTATTTGCTATTTACATAAACATGAAATGGATATTGAGTGATAAATTGCCTATGGAATGAAGTATATAACTCACAAATCCTAATGAGAAACAAAGTATATACTCATATATGTGTAAATCCTCACATTTATATCTTTATATAGCAACGTAATTATTTTTGAAATGCTAATATATGTGATGATGTACGCATGAACTATGTGGATTGTAAGAGTAGAAATAAAAATTTTAGTTAAAGTAATAGGATATGAATTGGAAGTTAGAAAGTATTCTGGAGTTCAAACACATTTTAGATAAAATTTGGGTAGAAAGGATTTTGGACACTGCATAGTATTTGGACCATAACTTTTTACCCTGGTGTCTGTTTTAGCTGAAATGTTTACAGTAGATAGTAGACTTTCAAGGCTACAAAAGTATATTTTACAAAAAATTTTCAAATCAACCTCTAAATAGGCCAAACTTCATTGGACGTTTCAGCAGAAACAGGAAGTTCGTTCGAATAACAGTGCGTTCCAATACTCTTGTCTGATGGAAAAACAAAAAGTACCGGGAGCAAGTGACGTTCGAACGTGAGTTACGAAATCTGGGTTTCAGAATCACGCACAGGAGGCCACTTCTCGCCCTATAAATATATAAGGGCACCTCTAATAGCCCCATTTCAACATTTATAACTTTAGAGAGGCTTAGAGAGGAAGAAATAAGGGGAAAAACACAAGATCAAGAGGGATTTTCACATTGAAGTGGATCAAAGCTCCAAGTTTTTCAAGAACACCAAGGAAGAAGAAAGGTAGAGGTTTTTTCTAACTCTTGTCAATTGAGGTTAGAATTTATATCTATGTATGTTTTGCTTCTAAATCTTAGATATATGGTATGAAATTATTATTTCTTGATGCCCTTACAAACCTTTTCATGTTTTGAGTGAAATTGTGGGTTGAAAGCCATAAAAACCTTTGTTTTGACATCAAAACCTAGTTTTTCAAGAGAAATTGATTTTTGTCTTGATTTTTTATTTTGATCTTGATTTAAAAACTCTAGTGCTTGGTATTGAATAATAAAATGATATTTTTGATGATCTCTTTCATATTGTCTTAAAATTTTCTATTGGAATAATACATGTAAAATTTGGGGATTTTGAATTTTACTTGGGATTAGAGAAATTGGTTGGGTATTGTATCTCTTGTGGATGTTTGGATGACCATGGGTGGCCGTTGACCGGGTATCGTAGAGTGGGTAGATGTGTTTCTTACTCCGTGCGGGGTTTGAATTTTTTTTATCACTTGTAGTGGGGTTAGTGCCTTGTAAGGACTAAACCATTATTCGCTCACGGGATAACAAGGATGAGGGTTAGTATACTATTC
Organism: Ilex paraguariensis; assembly: GCA_963454935.2. NCBI lineage: Eukaryota > Viridiplantae > Streptophyta > Magnoliopsida > Aquifoliales > Aquifoliaceae > Ilex > Ilex paraguariensis. The sequence goes on along the minus strand of CAUOFW020000748.1, from coordinate 775,841 downwards.
TTGGGTTGGATTCGTCATTGCCAATGCGTTGGTATACACCCTTCCTAAAAGTTTGATATCCTTGCGAGGATTAGGTGTGTGTGTGTGAGCCAGTATATTCTCGATGTGTTTATTTATGCGATATTATACATCATACCTGAGATACAAGTATAGATAGAGATACAAGTTGTTGTTTGATATACATTGTGGGCTATTGTTTATTGTGTAAATGGTTGGTTATGGTCCATTATGGAAAAGAGTTTATGGTGGAATTTGTGTTGTTATGAAATTGGTTTTTGTGGAAATTGTAACTTGTTGGAAATTATTATTGTTGGGAATTGGTTTTTCTTTTTCATTTAATTACTGCTATTGTGTAAACTTGAGATATATTGAAATGTTCCTGTTTTTTTTCAAAAGCTATATATGATATTTGTAAAATGAAATCAACTGTTTTATATGTTTTTGAAATTTTGTTTGAGTTTGAGAAGATTTTCTTACAGAGCTTAGTGCTCACCCCCTACAAATAATATTTTTTTTTTTCAGATTATGGTTTAGAGGAAGAGCATAGAGTTGATGAGCCGATACATTGGGAAGTTCCAATAGATGGGAACTTGGATCCTGTGGTGGATGTTTAGAGCTATATTCTCTTATGTTCTAGAATAAAAAATTCATTTTGAGACAATATGAAGTTTAATTTTTTTGTTATTCCGCTGCAAAATAATAGTTAATTTTTGGGATGTAATTGTCAAGGTTGAGCATATTCTTTTGGGATAATGTTGTATATATTGTGGATTATGAATAAAATTTTCTTTATTTAGGGACCATTTTCTAGCTCGTTATCATTTCTACTAAAGATTTTGGTATTTTTTGTTATCTAGTATATGTGATAAAAAATAAATAAAATAAATTCTAAGAAACTAAGACTATTCAAAAAGGAGATAAAACTTTTTCATCTAACTCCTCTTACTCAAAAATTGAAAACCAAACTTCCCTACTAAATTTACATACAAGTACTTTCGATTCACTTAGTTAATTGAATTGATCAAGGGAAAAGTTTAATAAGAATTAAAACAATAAGGCTGTGCACAATATAGTTGGAAAATGTAGCAATGGAGTTGGCGAAAGCACTTGATCTATTTTAAATTCTCACGGTGCATCTGCATACAATACACATATAATAATTTAATAACATAGAAATTCAAAAAGGGTAATTGGAAACGTAAAACTTAAAATACCTGCACTTTGCTAAGTTTTTGATTTAAGCACCACCTGCATATAAATAAATTAATTAATTTTCCTATTCTAATTTAATTTCCTAACGCTATGTCACTATCAAATAATCGTATCCTAGCCTTGTTCATATAGCACACTAATTTACAAGTGATCAAGAATTCACGATTCCCTAAAATTGAAGCACAAAAAATTACGGCGATGTTTGGTTAGCATTTGTAAAACAGTTTTTTGTTTTTAAAATTTTAAAAACATCAAAAATTTATTTGTTTAAGATTTTTGTTCTCAAAATTTTCAAAAAAATTGAGTTTTGAAACACAAAAATCCGGGAACAAGCCAGAGTTGTTTTCTGAAAATTTCCTTAAAAATTTTGAAAACACGGAGGGAAGAGTATTGTACATTTATAGACGGAGTATAAAATGTGCCTTCTTTTTTTCATCCTCTCCCATCATTTGCCCTGCTCAGCCATCTTCTTCACTTCACTTGAACTCTGGCGAAGAACAGAAGCCATATCCAGCGAATCAACGACGTTACTCCGGCGAATCACAGGCGTTTCTCCGACGACAGGTAACCCATAGATCTGTTTTTTTTGCATTGATTTTTTAATTTGTTAGATTTGTTGGCTTTTTTCGTTTTTACCTTCAGATCTATAACAGATCTGTTGTCTAACAACTCCGGCGAACCGATTATGATGTCCTAGTATATCAGATCTCCGGTGACTCTGCTCGTCTGATATACCGGTGAAAGATTTGGTTTTTTTCGATAATAGATCTGATACTCTGCTATTTTCGATAACAGATCTGGTACTCTGCTATTTTCGATAACAACTCCGGTGACTCTGGTTTTTTTTTTGCCTAACAACTTCTGTGACTCTTCTACTCTGCTATTTTCGGTAACAGATCTGGGTTTTTTTTTGAAGTATTTTTGGGTTTAAGTATTTTGTTGAAAAGATCTTTTTTTGCCGAAACCATCACCCCTGGACTCTCTACTGTACCAAGCATTGTGTACGTCTTCCCAGCTCCCGTTGCACCATAGCAGAAGACTGACCCATTCCTTCCCTGCAGAATTGCTTCCACAAGCTCTACTGTTCTGGAAAATAGAATCATAGTTGGTCAAGTTTATCTTTGTTTGAAAAGAATGAGCAGTTAATTAGCACGTTGGTATTCTCGAATTCATTTATCTATTGTAATAACGAATTATAACAACGAATTGTGATACCAAGTGTAAATGATTGCGTGTGTAAATGATAGTGAACTGAATTTATTATATTAGTCAAATTACAAACCCACCAAGTTTCGAGCTAGGAAGCCATGAAGAAATTGTAGCTTTATGGCTTTGAGCTCTTATGATCTGGCTCTGCTGTGTTCTTTGCTGCACTGCTGTTGGGCAGTCAGTAATGGATGGTTGTTGGGTCAGTTGTGCTGTTTTGTTGTAGCCCTGCATGATGAGGATGGCCTTTCTGTGTTTTACTGGTCTGCATTGCTTCTGCAGAACTGTTCTAGCTGGGTGATGCTGTGCTGTGTTTTGCTCATGCTGTGCTCTTGTGAGTTGAGCTGACCAAAGGTGCAGGTGCAGTACTATGGGGTTAAAGGAAGTGATGCCAGTTAGCAGCTAGAGGTTTGCTGCTACTGTCTTCTTTCTGCTGAGTTGCTGAGCCGCTGTTGCTGAATGCTGCTGGTTTGCTTTTGGAAGAGGAACTGGTCTGAAGCTGTAGTGATCAGTTAGAGCAGGAGCTGGAAAATAGTTGTTGTACAGGACATATTGTGGATAACAGAATTTTTTTTCTGTTTTCTGTATAGTTACTGTATTGTTTGTTTAACTGCTACTGTTTTGCTTAAACAGTTTCAGTTTTTGCTTCTTGTAATTTTTGATTTTCATGCAATAAAAATTTTCTTTTTCTAAAAAATAAAGTTCATAAAAAAAATATTTATGTGTGATGTTCTGTTATGACTAGTGTTATGTGGATAAAATGGGATCCTCCTCCTGGGTCCATGTTGAAACTGAATGTTGATGGTGTTTGATGGAAGGTGGTCTTTTGCTTGACTGTTGTTAGCAGTAGTTGAAATTTAGCAGCTGAAGGATGCAGGTTCAGGTTTGGGCTATTTGCAGGCAGTCTGTGTTTTGCTTAGCTGTTTCTTGGGCTGTTGAAAGGTGCTTAGCTGGGGATGAGCTGATGATAGGCTTGTATTGGCAGTGGTTAAGCTGATAACTTTCTGCATTATGGGAGGAGTCAGTTTTCTGATCTGCTTGCTCATGTCTGTGGACTTGGTGTTTTGGCAATTGTTTGATTAAGGTCACCCAACCTTTTTGGATGGTTTAAGTATGATTCTGGTTTGATCTTCGGTGAGATGTTTGCTTGTTTTTGTTGGTTTGTCTTATTTGTTTCATTTATTGGCAGTTTTATCGAGGGAAATGAAGGTGATGAACTGAGTTCAGAGAAATTGCAGAAGTTGGGTTGGAGTTACAAGGCAGTTGAAGAAACTCTGGTGCATTCCGTTGAAAGCTACAAACAAGCTGGAATTCTGGAGTAGAAAGGATTGGCATTATATTATAGCTTTTGGAGGTTGACTGTCACCAAGCATTCTTGAAGTAAAAGTCTTCTTTCCTTTCCAGTTGCAGTTTTCATCTCATAACTTTCGTATTTGCTTGTGTTTTGTTACTCTGTCTTGTTTGATCAACTGTTTCATGGACACTTTTTCCCTGGAGCTACATTGACATTGCTTTTGTTGTTTCAATGTCTTTTGGCCATTCATGTGAGTTGTGGCATGTTGCTACTGTTTTGTCATGAAGGAGCTCATGGAGTGTTTCTGAATTGCATGACTTGTAAGCTCTAGTTCTGTACAGATCATATCTAGCTTTCCATTATGTGGCCTCTTAAATTGAGAAATGGATCATCAACCCACGAGTATTATTTCGGAGACTTCAAGGTTGAAGTAGGCTCATTCTTTTCCTTGGTTCCCAACATAGCAGCGAAGGTATGTGGGGTGTGTTCAAGTAAGGAAAGCACAGGGTATGAGAGATCACTAGGATTTTGTCCATCCATAGCATTTTCATGATTATTATTGTTGTTTTCTCTTCACATTTTTTCACAGTTTCTTGGACTGCATCAGACACCTTTGCTAGTTTGATTAGAAAGAAAATAATAGTTAAAAGTGAAGTGGAAATAAAGAAAATAATAATAATATATATATTAGAATGAATAATGGTGTGTATTTAGAACGTGTATTATGATACTATGAGTACGATAAGTATTCACTTCAATAAGTATATTTGTGTATGTGTACAAACAATTTTTTTTACTATAGTATGATTTATGTTAGTTTTTATCAAGTTAATAATTTGAAAACATTGTATATCAAACAGTCAATCCAAACAGTATTTCTGTTTTCATTGTTTTTTATGTTACTATCCAAATATGTTTTATTATTTTTTGTTCTGTAAAATTGTTTTTGAAATCATATAACCAAACAAATTTTTCGTTTAAGAAAACACAAAAATACACTTCTCTAAAACTTTTTCCAAAAATTATTTTCAGATACTATTTTCTGAAATGCAAACTAAATAGGCCTATAATGCTTAACAAATCCATGACACCAGCTAAACTAAGCTGTCAATTGATAACCTCATATATATATATTTTTTTATTTTATGGCTAAAAAAAATAAAATGGCATTTGGTTTATGTGTTCGTTTTAAAAATAAAGTTAAAATATGAAAATATTCAAAATGGTATTTTTGAATACATAAAAAAGAAAAAAAAAAAAAAAACCCAAACGCGCGGTTCAAAAGAAGTTAATGACTTGGCTTCGATTCTCCTTAGCAACAAAAAATGGATTTTCTCTGTCGCCCCTCTTTCTGCCTCCTCTTTCTGTCGTCTCTCTCGACGCCAACGACGAACCCAGGCGTAAAATGCCATCGCCAATCGCTGCGAAGGAGCTCTCGGATCCAGAAGCCAGCACTCCATCTCCAAGGTCAGATTCACTCCATCTCCATCGAGCTCTCTACGTACCTCCAAGCCCTAGATCTAATTATATATACTGTCTGTATATATATATATATACATATATAGCCCTAGGTCTATGTATATATTGTTATATTTGGTTAGATTTGTGTGTGAATGTGTGTTTGAGTGTGTGAGAGAGAGAACGAGAAAGAGAGAGGTGGGTTTCAGGGGATTTCGGGGGTGTTGGGTTTTAGGGGGTGGTGGGTTTTGCTGGCTGGCTGGCTGGTGGATTTTGGTGGTGAGTAATGTTTCGGTTTGGGTTTTGGGTGTGGGTGGTTGGCGGTGGTGTTGGAGTATAAATTTTTGGTATAATATCAAACATATTTTTTATTTTTGTTTTCATAAATTTTTTAAATATAAATGACTATCAAATATGTTTTAGATTTTTTATTTTTTATTACAAAAAAACAAAAACTAGTTTTTTTTTTTTTATAAAAAAATATATATAAAAACAAAAATGTTGCCAAATGTACCATAATATGACAAGTTATATGTTGGCGTGAATCTTTTTACCGAACTCATGTGATTTAAAAAAATAATTTTTAAAATAAGATAATTTTAAAACTATTTCTCGAACTCACATAATTTTTAAAAATATTAATTAAATTGACATTTTTAACTTAAAAACGTCGTAGTGTTTTTAAATTTCATTTATTGGGCTTCATTTGCTTTTCTTTTTTNTTGGGTGGGTGGGTTTCGGAGGTGTTGAGTGGTTGTTGGTGGGGGTGGGTTTTCGGGGGTGGTGGATTGCAGGGGTTGGGGGTGGGTTTTCGGTGGTTGTTGGTGGTGGGTTTAGGTGGTGAGTATTGCGTGGTTAGGTGTTGGGTGGTGGTGGGTTTTGGTGGCTAGTGATGTTTCGGTGGGGTTTTGGTGGTGGTTGGGTGTCCTTTGGTGGTGGGTTTTGCGTGGTTAGGTGTTGGGTGACTGGGTAGTGGTGGATTTTGGTGGCGGGTGATATTTCGGTAGGGTTTTGGTGGTGGTTGGGTGGCTGCTGGTGGTTGTGGATTTTGGATGTGGGTTGTTGGTGGGGGTGGGTTTGGTGGTGTTGGGGGATAGATTTTCAGTATTATACCAAACATGTTTTTTATTTTTGTTTTCATAATTTTTTAGATGTAAATGACTAACAAATATGTTTTATATTTTTTATTACAGAAAAACAAAAACTAATTTTATGTTTTTTTATATAGAAAATATAAAAACGAAAACGTTTCCACAAAACTACATTGCACGTACACCTACATAATATTTTGTATGAGTACATACGTATAAATATATACAAAGTAGGCAGGTGCATACCGGTACCATTGGTGATGACAGTGTTGGTCTCAGGAGGGACTTTGAAATGGACCTCCCAGTAGAACGCTAAATTCAAACAAAATTCAGAATTGAAATTGAAATAATTAAGAATCAGAGAGCGGTGGCAATATCAAAGCGTGAAGGGTAGCTTTGAATCAAAGGTGAAAGTAAAGTTGGATGACACATTTCTTCTACCACCACTCAGCATTAAATAAGTTCTTTGGCTGCAGGCTCCAAAACTGTGCAGAGGAGTAGTAGTTTGGAACTCTAAAAAGTTATAGATCAATTATGTTGGATTAAGAATATTTAGTATAGAAGACAAAAGGTTAAAATATTTATTATCGGATTAAGGATATAAGTGATTTTTTGTATTGAATATGTTTAAAATAGAGAATCAAAAGTTTTTCGAATTAGTTGACCGTTATATATAGTATGTACATATAGATATATAGATACAATTAAATAGCTATAAATGAATATAAATATGTTATAGCATCCCAATAGTCAAAACAATAACCCATATTGGCATTAAAACAATAACCCAACAATATAACAACCCATAACAGTTATAATTTCAGATAATATTGATGTTATTATTAGAACTTAAAAAGAAAAGTATTGGCATTAGTGGTTTTGTGGCATTAAAGTTTGTAAGACATTAAATATGAAGGATATGATGGACATAATTATATTTTTGAAGGGTAAAGATGGGAAAAAAAGTTTTTCATATATTATGTTATTTTAAAGTAGTCTAGATATAGATAACCAAAATTTCTACTAAACCATCATAGCTTTGATTGTCATATCATAGAAGATAGCTTAGTTAGAAAATGCATACTAATCTCATGTAGACAAATAGAAGTGTCATCCTTGGAAAGATGTCATTGTAAGAGTCGGATAATGGGTATCTAATTTTTTATTTTTATTTTTAAGATAATGGATTTCTAATTCAATTGTGGGTTTGTTTTGAATTGTTCAACCCATCTGAATGAAATATAGGAAGATGTTTTTTTATTGACACCGGTGTCATCATCGTGGTTAATGACAAACCGATCATTGCTTAAGAGACGATTCCACCCACTTTTAGTTATATCAACAAGGGATCCTCGTTGTCGTGGTTGGGCACTCAGTATTGAGCACAATCAAACTTAGGCCATTATTCTATGGACTGTGCTCTTGGATTAGTAAACCTCCTATGTCTGACCCAATTGTAACATAACAGACCCATAAACGTCTGCCTAGAGCCGCACAACGAGTGGTTGCCAACCGCGCAAGAAGGTTGTTGGCAAATAGAGTAGGCCAAGATCCTAACTTCACGTCCTAAGGAGTCTTTGTTCATCTTCGTTCAAGGCAGGCATTTGACCCCAATATTATCCAAGTAAAACTAGCGATGGAGAGTTAGAATTTTGTCCCATTTCGAATATTTTTACTATAAGTTTTAATTTATTTCTCTCAACTGATAAAAATAAGTTGATACATTAATATCTATTTGCATAAGACCAATCAAGAAAAATAAAAATCGTAGGTCAATTGGATTTTATATCACATTCATATCCAAAACAATATAAAAAATGCTATAAATATACAAATTAAGGGTAAATACATAGAGTCTTAACTAAGGTTGATAATTGAATGAGTTCGAGCCGAGTCTCCCGAACCCACCCACCTCCACAGCCAAAACAGCAACCGTAAAAATCACCCAGACCTCCACCACCACCTATTCTGTGTCACCTGTTCTGCCAGTTCCACTCCTCCGAAACCAAAAAATTCCAAATACCCCTGGAACCCGACGCTAAAATGTCGGTGGTTTGCTGCAATGGTATACCAAAGTTCATACACTTGGCTATTAATTTGGGTTAGAATTTCTGATTTGGGTGTATTTCTATGCAATTCATTAGGTATTCAAACATATTTTTTCTGTGTGACCCGGCGAGATTGAGGGCTTCTTTTGCATAATTTGGGAAAATTGATGGCTTTGGTTTACATAAACATCTAAACTTATCAGATAACTCTCTTTCTCAAAGGTGAGGATCCATATCCCAAACCACTGAGTCCCAGCTCCACCAACGCCACCAGTGACGCCATCCACCAACGGCGGCGAAACCTCTCTCGGCCAGGTATTATCTTTAAACGATAATCCTTGATTGTAATTGTATTTCATATTCAAAGTACACCAATCCTTGGTTGATTTTTAAAATAGTCTTGGTTTGCTATCACCATTTTCAAATTTCTGTACTGGGATATTTTATTTTGATGGTTGTATACTATTAAATGTTGATTCTCTAAGTTGGTTTTAGCTGGGATCTCACTATAAATCTACAATGTGGCAGGCTAACCCAATTTCTTATTGGGTTTTGAGATCATAAAGTTCTTAGTTAATTTGAATGATTCAATGGGGTAAAAGAAGTTGTACAAGGTTTTGTTTGGTTGCTGAGAAAGCATGGATATGAATAGACAGTAAAATTTGTAACAGTGTTTCCTGTGATTTTACTTTGAAAATGTTAGATTAATAGAATGAATAACTTGCTTCAATGAAGTAAAAATTTTTTTGTTAGGGTTAGGTTCCGAATTATAAAGAGTCATATGTTTTAGAGATTTGAATTTTGAGTTTACTTACATTCTTAGATTATGGTTTACTTTATTTAATTCTTTTTGTCCTTTAATTTTGTATTTAATGTTTTCCTTATAAACTTCGGCTTAGTGATTATGAAATTTGTTCTCTTATTTGAATAGTTTTTGTTTTGTTATTAATATTTGGTATATCTCATCTGTGTCCGCGGCTTGAGTTTGCGCCATGCATTTGATCACAGTTATTTTGAAGTGTTCTCTATTGTCATAATTGACCATTCCCAGGTTACAATGCAAGGGTTCTTTATTTTTTATTTTTTCATGTTACCATTTGTCATAGATTGCTTCGTGAGAGTGAAGAGTAGTTACATTATCTCATTGATATATCTTGATTTGGTGCAAAGTAGACATTTGTTTGTTTGGATTTGGTAATATTGATTTTAATGATATATTTCTCATTTGCAAGTTTATTATTAATTTGTAGATGTTGCAGTTTTTTGAAAGCATCTAAGTAGGACCCGGGCGTGATGGTGAGTCCAATAATTGGTCTAGAGTCCTATTTTCAGAGTAAATATTGCCAATTTTTTTTGAAAAGCAATGAGCTCAGATTGAATTGTGATAATTGCTGGTGCTAATTTGTAGGTATTGTTTCTCAAGTTTAAGGACAAAGATACGAAGGAAGCAACAAACCTCATCTGATCTGAAGTTTCCAGGTATTCTCTCTCTAGAGGTACATTATAGGTCTCCGCGAAACCCCCTTTTTTGTCTATGGAAATTGAGTTGATACCCGAAACAAACAAGGACTGTTGTCTGAATTTCGTACCCAAATACTAAAATATAGTCCCAGGTTGCGCTTGTGTTAATGTTCGGGCTGAGTTATTTTTTGGTTTGAGGTTGGGTTTGGTTGAGAGTAGACGTTACCCTTTACCTGTCCAACCCACACGAGTTTGCACCCTTATTGCTGGTCTCTCACTGTCTCTCTGCCTCTCAGTTTATGCAAACAAACTGTTGCTCCAAAATTGCCAGTCTCTTTGTATTCTCCAATCGCCCTACTTTTGACTTGGAACAGATCTTCTAATCACCATAGAAGCTAGAATTTTATTTTCACCCTGCATTAAATTTTGATTTTGGGCTTTCTGAGTCTTGGAATTCAGCTCTTTAATTCCAAATAAAAACCACAACCACCTAAAGTCCCATTCTTTCTTCAACATCTAGAATTTAGTGAGCTTCCAGAAAAATTGCTATTTTTCAAAAAATCCCAATTGAACAGATAATCAGATATATGCAGAGGGTCCATTCAGGATAATACCTATTTGTATCTATATGTTAAAGAATGTCGGAGAGGTTGGACTGGACCTGCCAAGTGTGCGGCAGCATTGGCTTCGATGACGGCTCCGATGGCTTCTTTTACTGTACCCGTTGTGGCTCACAAGCTGAGGATATCATTGACACCGCTGTGGCCGACGAAGACCTCGGTGAGAATGCAATTTACTTGGCTAGTCACCGTCGAAGTGTTCCTACCACGGTCTCTGCAGCAGAACGCATTTCTCACTTTCAACAAGCCCATCAATCCCAATTCTGGGATTCAATTAGAGCCCTAGAGGAGGATGATAATGAGGGTGATGGTATTGGGCCTACTGGGCCTAGTGATTTTGGAACATCAGGATCAAGGACAGTGGGATATGAGGAGTATTATGAGGAGATAAGGTTGAGGTATGTGATGGGGATTCAGATTATGATTCAGTTGCAGTGTAAGGCTTTGGTTGAGAAGTTCAATGTCAGTCCATTGATAGTTGGGCTGATTGGGCCCATTTGGATGAGGTTTGTGGCGATTACAAGGGTTTTTGATGATGGGTGGGCTGATCAGGTCATTCATGAGTCAGAATCTCAGAAACAAGGTATATAGTTTATTCTTTTGTGTGCATATAATATAAGGTGTATGTGTACCTATGATATATTTTTTGTTGTCAAGCATTGCTTATTTATTGCTTATATGATGAAGACTTTGGTCTCATGTGAATGATGTTTGTATACTTCAATTTGGTTGTATATTGTTTGTTTTACAGGATTATTGTGACTGTAGTTTGCAGTGAGCTCTATACAGTATATAGAAATGTTGAAAGTTATGATTGTGTAAATGAGCATGAGCCTAGCCTTGACAAATAAACCAAAGGTTTTTGGTTTGGTTGAATACTTTTTTGCTTTACATGGTTTGAACCAATAACACATTTAACTTTTTATACTTTAAAAACATATACATAACCTTTTGTATTTCTGGACCAAGTAGAAATTGATGGAAGGTGTACCACATGCACCATAGAAGTGTTATGTGCATGGGGGGATTGGTTTCCTCCCAAATTTTTATCTTAAAGCATAAAAATACACCTCTGCATATATATAGATATAAGGAGAGAGAGAGAGAGAGAGAGAGAGAGAGAGGTGTCCATTTTGTGTGTGGGTGGGGGTGTATGTAATATGCTTTTATATGCATATATACACATCCATAAATGTAGAGAGAGTTTTTGTCTTCAAAAAATGTTGTGAGTGCATGGGTTTTATGGAAGGTGAGAGAGTAAGCCGGAAATATGGATAGAAAGAGACAGTTTAGATGAGGGACATGCTTTTAAAAAGGGGTACTATTACCATTTTGTTATTTCAGTTTGTAGTTTTGCTCCAAACACCAACAAGGTTATGCGTAGGCTTTAAAGTGCTTGAAGGTAATGTGTTATTGAGCCAAACAATGAGGAAGTAGAATGATTCATTTGAATAATTCACTTGATATCATTGCCTAGGCCAAAGATCATGGTGCATCAATGTTCGTTTTTTTTTTTTCATTTCCGTCTCTGTATCGAACTTTGGATCATTATAGGATAGAATATTATCATATGTTACTCTGAGTTTTGTGATATCTGCTTATCAAGAATATTGGGACTGGATGGTGATTTAGCATAAGATCACAGAAAGAAAGAAATAATGTAGACTTGATTGTGAACTGTGCCTTGTGGGTTCAGCATGCTAGACTAGGTGAACATTACTCATAGATTGATAATAGACTATTCAATTCGAATTTAGTTTGTCCAAAATTTCTGAAGTGATGTTCAAATTCTATTTACCCACCCATTCTAAATTTTGCTAGAAATGAATTTGTTTTTCTTGCATTAGTTTCATTTTTTGTCAAGAGGCCCTTTTTTCTCTGGAAAATCACTAAAAATCTTTCATGGAGCACTGTAATATTTAGTCGATATTCTAATTTTCTTTTAAGAAAAAAATCATACTTCGATTTTCTAAGTGATTCTTGCAGTTATTAGTTTCTAATATCCTGGTGATTGGTAAGTATTCAAAAGGTTACTAGAAGTACTACTAACCCAATTTTTCATCACCTGTGAAACTTTATATTGCAGTCAATCTTGGTATGATCATTTTATGTAAAGAGATTTTGGCGTTATGATTTATGTATTATTGCTTATGCACATATTTACTGTAAAGCATATTTGCTAAGGATTGTTTGACTCCACAATTCTTTATGTATGAAATTATGAACGAGCTAGACAGACAGATCTACAACACCTGTTCTTTGCACATCTATTGGTGCAAGTGTGTATAAGTGATGTTACCAGTTGAGTTCTATTATCTAAGTCAATGGATTTCTAATGTGTTAGTTGTGCTTAAGTATCATTTACAGTTTTGTTGGGAAAAAACGTATCATTTACAGCGTCTTCTTGAAAATGTCTGTTATATGTGAGTTGACTGCTTCCATATCTAATGATTTTTTTGGTCCAACTCATTTTGGAATGGAAATTTTCTTTATACTAATTTGTATTCTCATGGATTATTTGTTTTGTTACTTTCCTATGTTCTTTTCATCTTTCGTTTCAGGGCAAGCAGATGACTTTCAGCCCAGTGCAAAACACAGAGCGGAGCCTCATAATATACTTGGTCAACGTGTAGTATTGATATGGTATAGATCTTTGAGCAAGACAATACCTTTACCTTATTCTTTAGTGATTTCTTTTCTGGTTTGTCATATGGCAAGGGAGGCAGTCCTGCCGACAGATATATTGAAGTGGGCACTTGAAGGTAAGCTTCCATATTTTGCTGCTTTTGTTGAAATCGAGAAACAACTTGGACCTCCTTCTGTTGCATGTCCATTCAGTACGAGTCGTATGTTTAGACCTACCCAAGCTATTTCGTTGCAAAAGCTGGAATCAACAGCAGCATCTATTGCTCAGACAATTGGCCTAGAATTACCTCCAGTGAACTTCTATGCAATAGCTTCTCGCTATCTTAGACAATTATCTCTTCCCGTGGAAAACATTCTTCCTCAGGCATGCTGCCTCTATGAGTGGTCTATACCTGCAGAGTTGTGGTTATCAACAAATGAGGGGAGGCTTCCTTCTCGTGTTTGTGTGATGGCTATACTAATTGTAACTATAAGGATTTTGTATAACATCAATGGTTTTGGGAAATGGGAAATGGAACTGTCTAATTCCAATTGTTCGTCATCACCTAACCAAAATGGAGAAACAGACACCAAATTCAATTCCGGCCTTAATGATGATGCTAACGAGGGTGTGTCTTCTAATGATTCGGATGATCTGGCTTCAGTGCCATGCGACAACAGGTTTGATGTTCTGCAATCTGAGTTGAATGTTGCAGAGCTCCTGCTGAAACTTGAAGCGAAGTACGATGACCTTGCTGACACATATGGTAACGTTATTGAGTAATGCAATTCAAGGTTAGGTTGATTGGCTATTTTGTTTTTATTTTTTAATTGACTTGCCTTACTTTTGTTCTTTTGGCAGATTATTCCAAAGACTTGCCAACATATCTTCAATACTGTAAAGACGTGGTTTTTGCTGGATTAGAGCCCTCATTTGAGGATCATGAGGAAGAGAAGATAATAGAAGATTTTTGGGATTTCTATCAAAGTCAAAAGGTATTTTGGCTCAAAATTACTAATTATTTTTTCTTTGATTGACATGTGTCTATGAATGACATTTATTGGCTTGGATTTTCAACCCTTAAAATCTGGCAAAACTTTGAGACACTTCAACTAGAGGTGGCAAATGGGTGGTTTGGGTTGGGTATGGGTTAGTTAGTTCAAGATAGGTTGGATGCAAAACAAATTCAATCCATTTTTAACCCGCTTAATGAACGGGTTATAATGGGTTGGATTAAACCAATTAACTCATAAAATAATTAAAACTCTTAATATGAACACATACTAATACACAAAAAATATATACACATTAATAGACTAAAGCACACACTAATACACCAAAAATATGCACACATATACTAACACAAAAAAACCACAAATACAAGGGTCACGGGTTGGGTTGATTGTATTAGTGTGTGTGCTTTTGGTGGACTAGTATGTGTGAATTTTTTGGTGGACTAGTATGTGTATATTTTTTGGTATATTAGTATATTTATTTGATTTATTTAATAGAAAGATAAATAGTCAACCTAATGGGTATCCATTTATAATTCATATTAACTCGCTTAATTAAAATGAATCCTATTACCCAACCTATTTGGAACCTACATTAATTAATATAGGTACCTAACCCATTTATTTATAGACAGAATAATGGGTAATAGGTTAAGATTATCACTTTTAACTTCAACCATTCATTGACTCATGGTTAGGCCTCCACTCGCCAAATAACATATTTCAAACAACCCACCAAATACCGTGTTTCGAAGGCATCACATGTTGATTTATTTAATTTGTACCAAATACAAATTAGAAGGTTTCCATTGTTTTCTATTTTCTCCTTAGGTTTTTCATAGACTCTGGAGGGGGTTGAGTTTTCTTTGATCATTGCTCGCCATTTTCAATGATTTATTTGATCATTGATTGGGATCTTTATCACTATTATAATTAACATATTTTGAGGACATTAATACACATATATGCTTATTTTTTGTTGCTTGAAAGTTGCTTGTTTTGTTTTTTTTATTCTTTTTCTTTGAGGTTTTTTTTTTGGTAGTCTGCTTTCTACTACTCGAGGGTTGTTTGTTAGTTTTTTTTTAGTCATTTTGTTAGTTTTTTAAGCCATTTGATATGTAGTTCGCTTCCTATTTACTCACAAAATTTGATATATTGTGATCTGTGGGTATGTTTGCATGAGTTGGAGATCATGTTAGGAATAAATTCTAATTGGACTCGTATTCTTTGTTGATCAAAGAGTGTTGAGCCATCTGATGGTGCAAGAGCTTCTCCTTTGGGATGTAGTAGTGGTTCGTGCAACAAGAGATCAAGATATGGCGCTAAAAGTACGAAGGAATATAAAAAATTAAAAGAGAATGGGTGTACTACTAACCCATCATATGATGGTGGTAGTTCACTTGGGGCGGGGCCTGATTCGTTGCAACATAGCATGAGCTGGAGCAGTTGCGCTTCAAAAGATCAAAATTCGTTGTCAGTTGGTCAACCTTCTATGAAGTCTTACAAGGATAAAGCAATAAGACGACTAAAATCAAACATGGAAGAAAATAAATTTTGTTATATTCCTCCAAGGGTTAATGTTAAGAGGTCAGACTATCTTCATTATGTGAGGAAGAAGGATGAAGGTGCATACGCTTATGCTGCCCATGCTGATTATTACATTATACTTCGTTCTTGTGCAAGAGCAGCGCAGGTTGATCTTAGGATCATGCATGTTGGAGTATTGAATCTTGAGCGAAGATTGGTTTGGATCGAGAACAGAATTGATCAGTGCTTAGAGTTCTACCCTGCTAATGACTCTTGTGGGTTTTGCAGTCATGAGGCTGAACAAGATGCTGCAGAAGAGTCCATGGATTTGTGACCTAATTTATGTTATGCATTTCTCTCTGAGATGGGTTTGTTTTGTAGAGATAGGAGGTATAAATTCAATTGGTTGTTTATAACATAGAAAAAAATCTGTTGTATCATGTTTGAGTAATGATAATTATATAACTTTCTGTACCATCTTCACCTATTCAAACAATACTGGACCTATTTATAGTCATACATACTCGGATTTATGTTGTTAGAGGGGTCTCTATGGTGTATGTAGCCAGATTGTCTTAGTTCATTTACTAAACGAGTTTAACTGGTCATCTCGAAACGATTTGAACCCACAAAGATAAAATTCAAACTTTATAACTTTCATTTAGACGAAATTCCAATTTAATAACTTTCATTTCATTTCATTTTGTCTCGGATTGTCAGATTATGTTAAAGAATCACAAGTTTTACTTAAATCAACCATTTGGAATCAACTTGGCAGCCTTCATATCATGGATTCTCAAAACTAGTCCTTAATGTTGTCTTCCCCCCTCCTCTCCCTCCTCTCTCCTTTCCCCCTTCAAGTTATAAGTAAATTTGCAGACATAATCTAATGCAATTAAAAAATTCAAAATAAAAATACCAAATATTTTCACCATACAATAATCATTAAATGGGACTTATTTGATTTTTGCACTAATCTAATATATTTATTATTCGTATTAATAGATTGTCATTTTTGAGTCATCTCATTCAAAATAAATGCATCAACAAAACTGATCTTCATTGTGGCATGAACTCATTTTTATACCCCCGGGCCAAAATCCAGCCTTGGTGGGCTTCCCCCAAAGTCTACCACCGTTGTGCACCCCTCACCTCCCCAGTCCCCATGAGCATGATCTATTGGATTCATATTGCAACACCATAAACAATGGGGCGTTTGCCTAACCACCAGCTTTGTCCAGTTTTTCTAAGTTTACATGCACCATAGTTGGAAATGAAAATTACACCAATAATAACTCGGCATCGGAAATTGATGAGTTTATCAAGTAGACAATACATCAGAGAGAACTGCTTCATTTGATGATGCCCAATTTTGGGTAGCTGGGATTTTAGTGAAACAAAACTTGGCCTTGACACACCAGTATTAAACTAACACTAACAGTGATTCTAAGTAGGCCTTTTAAACAGGAGCAGAGCCAGCATTATCGTTTAGAGGGAGGGGGGCAAACATAAATAAAAAAAATACCAACTAATAGAAAAGTTGTGATAAAATCATCACTCTTTTTGTTACAACCTAGAGAAAATCATGATCTTCCATCCTGTTGGGAAATTAATTCTTTGAATAACAGAAAATACAACTTTAGGTAAAGGAATTTTGTCGTTCCTTTTAACCTTGTTAACATACCGAAAAAAGTTAGGGGTAATTATATAATTTTTTTGTATTAAATAAAAAAATTTATTATTTATTATCAATATGTATGAGTCATGGCATTTCATATTGTTCTGTGCAATCAATTGTTTTTTTAAAAAATTGATTAGGGGCCAATACTAAGCCAAAGTTACTAAAAAGAAAAAAGGAATGGGGTTACTGCATAAATATATAAAAGTCAAAGGGGGAAATGTGTTCAATTGAGAAAAAATTATGGGTATTTGGAGAATATATATTCAGGAATTCTTGCGAGTTGGGTATAATTTATAATATTCATAATTATTTTTTTAAATAACAATTAAAAAACAATATTATCTTGTTCATATCATCATTAACAAAAGAAAAACAAAGATTGCCGTTTTTAGTAACCAAACAAAAATGGAAAGGTGGCAGAGTGGTGTGCTTCTGTCACCATTGTATTTTTCAGACAACCAAAGCCTGCCTCTGCTTGCCTTTGAAGTTCAGATTAGATTATATCTAATATTAAAATACCCTAATGTATCTAGGTTGGTTGCTCCTCTACTATTTTATTTGATAGATGAGGCTCTCTCTCTCTCTCTCTCTCTCTCTCAAGATTACCAATACATCTAGGGTTATTAAAATAATTCGAGCAACTCAAAGTTTGGTTAGGATTTAATTAGTTTTTAACTTGTTCAGGTTGGTTTAAAGTATATCTTGTAAACAAGACGAATCCAAACATGTAGTTTGGTCAAAAAATTTAAAATATTGATTCTATGATTGATATATATATATATATTTTGAGAAACGATTATTTTAGAATTGTTATTAATAGGGCTGTTAAACAAGCCAAGTTTGAACATTTTTTTAAACTCGTTTATGTGTAAATAGTCAAACGAGCCAGCTCGTTTATGTGTAAATAGTTGAACTATTAGACTCGAATTCAGCTCGATTAACACCCCTAATTATTAAGTTCGAGGATCTTGAATTTTGATTTTTTTTAAAAAATTAACTTGGTATTTTCACATTGAGTTTGACTCGAATATTAGTCGATCTTTTGCAATAAACTTGATAATTGAAATTTACCGAGGTAAATCTAAACATACTTAATCTTGAAAAACTTTGACACTTCGACACCCTAGCTACTAACATTAAGTGGAGAGAATAAAAGCTTGATGTGTGCAGATACAAGTGTGATCTTGTCATGGAGTCATGCCAATATGAAGGGTTGTCCAGATGATTATTTACCACAATATATATGAACAATGATTATCAAGAGAAAGATTAGGGTTTGGAAAATATTATTTAGATCTAATTTATTAATATAATGGATTATAATTATTGATAAGGATGACAAAATATGAAATGACTCGTTAACACGATACAAAATTTTAAGATTTGAGTCTTCTTTGAATCATCAATTTCGTAAACGATTAGATCTAATACGACATGATTGATAAACGAATCAGGTATAAGTGAGTCAATCAAAAAAAATAAATAATAAGACTTATTTATTTATCGGTTATACATGATTTATACAAGATATTAATTTAATATGACATAACTTATTAATAAAAAAATAGAATACGGATAAGATTATCAATTTAAGTCTAATTGGGTCGTTTTATTTCAAATACCTACCTACTACCCACGCCCTATCAATGCCATTAACCCCTATTTGGACAAGTGTTCATACACAACTGGAATAAGTATACATGCTCTACAAATAAAGGAAACAAGACAAAATCGCAGATAGCCGTAATTAATAAGAACCTTATGCCAAAAAAATAAATAAATAAAAAAGAATAATCAAACTTTAGACAACCAAGTGTGGGCTATGGCTAAGAGTGTTCACTCTAAAGGGTAGAAAATATAGTCTTTCGTCTTTCTATCCGATATTTTGTGGAATAATTTTTTTTAACCTATTCTATCCGATCAGTTGTAGTATTCTTACCCGACTTTCTATCTGATTAATCGAGTATGAGTTGGATAAACACGTTTGTAACTATTAAGTTTTGATCATTTTAACAATTTATTAAATAACATGCACCAATTTAACAATACAATAAATCAAAACACTAAAATCTAAAACAATTACAACAACAATTACAATAAAACATGAGAAAGCACGAACATTAATTCATCATAATTATTACACAAATACAATAACAATTATTTTAAGTTTAAACAATATGAAACACATTAAAATCATAACTGCTCTAATATATCATCAGTTCACCATAAATTATGTAACCTACACAAAAAATAAGTCTATGTTTTCGCAACTCAAACATTCACAATAATAATAATGTTATAATATAAATTATACCACACAAATACTTTTATAATTACTAAAAAAATATAAAAAAATTAAGTATATTTTTTGTGGATAAGGTAGAATTGAAATGCAGAAATTGATAAATATTTTGTATTTCTACCCGATTTAATTAAAAAATTAAAAATTTTTCTGTATTCCTACTCAATTTTTACGACTAACCCTTCAATAGGTTAGAATAAGATCAGATTGGATAAAAAATTACGACCAATCAAAAATTTAAACACCCCAGCCAGTGTTATCAGAACTGGATCGAGCTGGTTGGTTGGACCGGTTCAACCGTAAACCGAGACCCTAATCGGTCCGGTTCTTTAATGAACCGCCTAAGGAAGTGAACCGGCTAAAAATCGAAAAATCGGACGGTTTAATGCCTATTTAAAAATTAAATTACATAAATAAATTTTTTTGCCCCTAAATCAGTAAACAGTTGATTTTTTTTTAACCTTATTCTTGGATAAATTATAGATGACACCCTTTCTTTTTCTTTATAATTTACTTGAACTTTTTGACTTTGCTTTAAAATACAATAACCCTAACTTTGTTACTTAATTTTATGGCAAATTTTATGTATTTTATACATATTTTATAATTTTTAGCTAAATTATTAAGTTTTATAATTATTATATATATATTTTTATTATATGACTGATTTGATCAGTTAACTTAACGGTTGAACTAATAAATCATTGACTCGGCGACGATCGATCCGGTTCTGATGTGAGAACCAAATCAACAGTTTCCACTTTCCACAGAAATCTCCAAAACCGTATCCAAGCCACCCGAAAAACACAGAGAAATTAGAGAAGAGAGAGAGGGGAAAAAAAGAAGCCAAAGTCAGAAACTGAAGAAAATTTGGGTGGAAATGATATCTCATTCATTCCACTGAAAATGGTAAACTGTACTTCTAAAAGAGAACAGAATTATGAAGACATAAATTGAGTCAAAATAAATTGAACCTCTGAAAGTTGTTTGATTTTTTATTTCTCATCTCTTTTTTTTTTTTTTTTCAATTTTTCGCCACCCTTAGCAGTGACTAGTGTTCGTTAATCACCAAAGAACAAACAGCCCTCTCTCTCTCTCTAGGACTTTTTCTCATCAGATCAAGATGAAGAAGACGACCCATTGGTGGAAATCTGAAGATGAGCACCGCCAGTGTCGCTGTGATGTTGACTGTTGGCGTCATTGTTGATTGTGTTGCCATTGTTTTCAAAGCTAACACAACCATAGTTAATGATGGTGTTGGTCTTTCTCTTGCCCAAAGTGTGCTTGTTGTTGTGCATCCAAACCTTGAGGACTCCTTTAGCGACCCCAATCTCATTGCAGAACTCTTCCATTAAACCTTCATCACACTTTTGCATCGTCCAACCCAACTTCTCCGAAAATGAAAACATCTTCTCCTTCTGGATTTTGGTGAATCTCGTTCGGAATCGCTTCCTCGCACTTGGGTTATCCGCCTTCACCGCCGTGGGTGGTGTTGGTGGTGTCGCTACCACTTGGTGGTGGTGGTTTGTAT
Source organism: Ilex paraguariensis (assembly GCA_963454935.2). Taxonomy (NCBI): domain Eukaryota; kingdom Viridiplantae; phylum Streptophyta; class Magnoliopsida; order Aquifoliales; family Aquifoliaceae; genus Ilex; species Ilex paraguariensis. Next base: position 754,771 of record CAUOFW020000748.1, on the reverse strand, counting down.
GCTGCTGGTCTTCAGGCATAGCTGTGCTGAGGGCCAGTAACATCTGGGGTGCATATGAGTAATTTGTTGGTTGTGGTGGTGGTGAGAGTGAGGGTGAGGTGTGGCGGGGTGGTGGTAGGTGGCGGTGGAAGTCAAGGAAGTGGGTGGTGGAATCATCGGGTCCACGGCGGTGGAAGTTGCGGTGGCAGCCACAAGCGGCGCATTTCAGAGAGGTAGGGTCAGTGGGGCTGGCGGTGGAGGAGGGCATAAACTCTCCACAACCATCCAAGGCGTGGCCACCTATACTGGCCGCGTGGTTCTTGAGACATTCTTGGTATGTCACCACCACAGATGGCGGTGGTTGATGGTGGTGGTGCTTCTTCGGTGCACCGTTTGTAATTGTAAAGGACAAGGGCTTAATGGGAAGAGCGGGTGGTGGGGTATCAATTTCTGTGTCCGATGTTTTGGTGGGGGTGGTGGTGAGGTCCATTTTTGTAGAGTATTGTCGAAAAAAATCTAGGGTTGGGTTAGGCTTTCTGGTTAAGTTGAGAGAATTCTTTGATTTCTTTCAAGTAGAAGATAATAGATGATGAAATGGCCAGAACAGGAAGTTTATGGTGATTAAGATTGAAATTATAGGATTATGCAAATGGGTTTTTATTGGGTCGCACAGAGAGAGAGAGAGAGAGAGATTTTTTTTTTTTTTGTCAGGAGATAGATAGATCAAGAGAATCAGAAAGTAGAGAATCGCCTGGTTTCAACTTTCTCCCGAGCTGGGTTTTTGACACGTATGTGAGCATATTATTTGGTTATAAATGAGAGTAAGAGTAACGATATTAGAGCGTAATTTAATGACATAATTTGTTAATTTAATTTAATGTAACTTTTAAGTAGATCGTAGACTTTATCAAACATTAAAATTTAGTATTGATGTGATATTTTCTATTTTGAAAAAAAAAATCTAATAGTTTCTATGAAATTATACCATTATGTCAATAAATTAGATTAAATTTTTATATATAAATATTATTATTTTATAAATAAAAGCTCGAATGAAAACATTTTCTTGAATTGTTTTTCTTTAATTTTTTTTCATTTTTTGAATAAAAAAACTAAAAACAAATTTTATACTTGTCCCGTCAAGTAAGAAAAATTGTACATGGTTGGAAAGAAATAAATTTTGGGAAAATTTCAGACCCACTTTTTTAATTTATCATATTTTCAAAAACATCTTTTCTATTTTTTAATCTTCATTAACATCCCCTATCAGATTAAAGTATTTAACTAGAATATAATTTTACTAAATTACCCTTGATATATTTTAGAAAAAATTTTATCCACACTTTTTTTAAATAGATATATCTTCAATGAGACTCTCCATGTTTTATAAATTTTTTTACGTATTAAAATTTAAGCAGATTAAAATTTGATTCAAGTTGAATTTTTATCATCACAAAAATATAAATTTTAATACGTAAAAATGAATTTTAATCAATTTGAATCAAATTTTAATTAGCACAAATTTTAATAAGTAAAAAAATATAAATTTTAATCTAGTAGAATTAAATTTCAATCAGTGCTAACAGTTCATATTGAGCTCAATTTGACTTGAATTTTATGCACAAAAAAAAATTAATAGAGTCGAATTTTAATACATAAAAAATTAATTAGCTTGAATCGAATTTTAATTGACTCAAATTTTAATATGTGAAAAAATAAATTTTAATCGACTCGAATTTTAATATATAAAAAAAAAATTTAATTTACTCAAATTTTAATCAAAATTTATGCAGAAA
>CAUOFW020000748.1:736498-752673 GCA_963454935.2 Ilex paraguariensis | reverse complement strand
GGGGTGGGTTGATGGAGATTGGAGATAAGAGAAATACAACAGTACAAAAAAAGCTGCCGAAATATCACCCCACTTGCTTATGAAAGGGTCTAAACTTACATAATTGCAAAATAACCCTTCTACATTCTTAGTCTTGGGAGTAATTAATGAAAAATTATTTTGCACCTCTTATTATTTATAATAATCACCCATGATCTATCATGAATTAATTTTTATAAAAAAAAATTCAATCACACTCCTTCTAGTGTAATATATCTTTAAACTAGAATCACACTTCTTCTAGTTTAATATATCTCTATTATAAAAAATATCATTGATATCCTTTCTAATTTATATTTAAACATTACTGACACACTTTGTCATTAAAGCACAATTTCTAACCCAAAAAAACAATTCATCAAAAATACAAAAAATGTCCTTACATCAACCCCAAATAATTTTTTTTACATAAAATTCGAACCGATTAAAATTTATTTTTCTACATATTAAAATTCGTTCTGATTAAAATTCATTTTTCTACATATTGAAATTTGAGTCGATTAAAGTTTATATTTTTTTTATGTATCGAAATTTTGGTTATTTAAAATTCAATGCGGGTTAATTAAAATTTGATTTGAGCCGATTAAAAATGATTAATTTTTAATCGACTTGAATTTTAATTAGTTCGAATCGAATTTTAATCCGTCTGAATTTTAATAGGTAAATAAATTTAAAAAATAAAGGGAGTCTCATTGAAGATATGTTTATCTAGAGGAAATGTGAATAAAAATTTTTTTCTCAAATATATCATGGACAATTTAGCAAAAGTACATTCTAATTAACATTTTTAATCTAACGGGGTGGTAGTGAAGATTCAACAAATACAGAGACTGTTGTTAAAGATATGATAAACTAAAAGAAACGTAACTGAAATTTCTCCCATTCTTATAATCTCCATGTTCGTTTTAACAGATACTTTTTTTTTTCTCCAATACGGATAACCTAAAAAAAAAACATTACAAGAAACATTACTTGTTAACAAAAGAACATTAGACTCTTGATGATGACAGTTATTACCATAACCTTTAACAGATCAAACTATGATTTGTTGCCACCCCTAAAACCTCAAATTGCTTTTACTCTACGTATGAGAAATATAGAGTAAAATTAAAGTACAGTAATGCGGCGAAACGGTTTCACAATCGTTTCATATTTAGTAGCCACTATAATTTTCTTATTTTAATCCCTCTCTCTCTCTCTCTCTCTCTCTCTCTATATATATATATATATATATATTACTTGACTATTAATTTCAGATGTTTATATTAACTAGATCAATGGAGAAAGATTATACTATGAGTTTTTTTTTTGTTTTGCTGTTTCAAAAATGGGTGGGGCAAAATAAAATGCCTAAAGACCATCTGATAGGTTTTTATTGGTGGGATCATGAGGTCTTTGATTATATTCGTTAATTTCTTGAGAAGGAACTTAGTTAGGTTAGGATAATGATCAACTACCAAGTTTCAATGTAGACTCTAAGACACCTGATAGACTAGGATAGGCTAGGCTGTTTCAAAAAAGAGTGAGGCAAAAAAATTTGCCTAAAAAGACCACTCAATATACTTTTATTGGTGGGATTATGAGATCTTTGATTGTATTCATTAATCTTCTTGAGAATGAACTTAGTTAGGTCAGGATAACGGTCAATCACCGAATTCTAATGTAGATTTTAAGACCCGAACCTCCAACTTATGAGTCAGAAGTTCGACCGATACCTCATTGGCTTACGATTAAAATGTGAGTTGGGTACCAAACTTAAGATAAACAAATTTCCAACCTTCTAAGCTGCATATTTTGATGGGTATTGCAAAAAAAGCTACATGGATATCTAGTGTCGTAGCCTAAAACACCATTTAAATGTTGGAGCTTCTTTCATGGACCCTATTCAATTAGGCTTCTCTCTCTCTCTCTCTCTCTTATTTGCAAGGAAGGGAATACTTGGTTGTATCCAACCATGGTGTGGCAATATTTCAACCCAAAAGCATGATCCATGATTCTTGAGGGGTTGTACGACATTCGAAACATCATTTTATTGTAATTTGAATATTATGAATTCAAATTATAAAAACCAAAAACATGATCTATGATTCTTGAGAGGTTTTACGACATTAGTAACATCATTTTATTGTGATTTAAATATTTCGAATTCAAATTATAAAAACCAAATCTTTCTGTGTGAGAGTAGGACTAAGCATATATCTCATTTTCCCCATGTCCTTGCAGTCAAGAATCAGAACACTTAGGTGGTAATAGTCAAGAGGTTCATCCAACAATACTGGTTGGATTATATCCAATAAGGTTTTCAATTTCAAGATTAGTTGCTGCCTTAATCATCATAATAAATATCTTCATTACCGAACCCTATCGCAACTCAACTCTACATGTATATTGTCTTTCTATTATGTTCTGCATGACTAATTTTTTCTCCGATCCATTGAATTATCACAATTTCACTAAATTGATCGTTTTGTTTTTAATCAAAACAATAATATTTTGAACTCGTACTTGCTACGTAAATTTGGGATAAACACAAATCATATATTAATTACGCATACCCAAGTATTCAATACATCTCTTATAAAACTTAAATTAAAAAAAAATAGAGATAATTAATTACAGAAAGTTAGAAACCGTGTTATCATACTATACTCAAAAACACTAGTAATCTTCAATCATGTCATATGAGAATCCAAGACAACAAAAAATCTAAGTCCAAATAAGTTTCATAGGCTTTTACAGTTTGAAAGGACATAGGACAAGGGCTTGTTTATAATTAAAGCCTAGAAATGTGGTGCAAAGTGAGGGAGATAGATAGCAACTAGTGAGAGAAAGTGAGTAAATACTCACCCTGAGGCTGCAATGTGGCCTCGGAGTCAATACCACTTTAGTGGATAAAACAATGCCATGACAGTCGAGTCACCATCACAAAGCACGCGCAGAATGAGACGAGAAGAAGCCAAAAAAAAAAGATGAAGCTAGCAGTAACATGGACGGCCCGTTGATTTAGATATCTTAAGTTCGAATTTTTTTTTTTTTATATAATCAGATCATAAAAGATTTATTCCTCATAAATAATTCAAGTCGTAACAGATGACAAATTATAAATTCAAATATCTTAAATTTTTGAATTTTGACAACTTCATATGATTAAATCATGAAAGATTTATCTTTTATGAATACCCTAGTCATGAACACCCTTAAACTGACTGAACACCCTTAATTATCGAAAAAAAAGAGAAGCTGAAATTAGATTTGGCCAAGTGACTAACACCACAACCCACATACTCAATAGCCCTCATGCCATGATCAATAATAAGTTAAAAAGTTCTTCTTCTTTTTTTTTTTCTTTTTCTTTTGTTTTTGGCGAGGAAGATATTGAAGCTTGGATCATGTTAGACCTACTCTTTGTCTCGGATGTGTGTAATCACTTGACAATTATAGGTATCATTGAATTTCAAGAGTTATTAGTGAATTTTAAACGTCATAATTTACGACAAATCTCAAAATTCACTCTACATTATCAAGACTAATCATGGGATTTAGAAAACTAGTAAATTTAGTTTTAGAAAGTAGTGGTCATTAAGCTGAGCAATGGTGTATGCCAGTAAATTTTACCCCATTTTTTAACCAAAGAAAGACATTCTTAATCTAGCCTAACCTCTGATGCAAGACTTGAATGATGCTTCAAGTAAAAGTTTCTAGCTAGTAGCTTACCTTTAATCCATTGCTTTTACTCTTAGTAAGATCTCTAATTGATTGCTTAAACTATATTTCAAGGAACCCGTTTTGCTAGTTTCTTAATTGGGTATTTTTTTTTTCTGGCAAAGGAGCAATTATTCCAACTACAAATTCTTTCAATTTTTTATTGTGGTTATAATATAAATTTTTTGTGTTTATAATCAATCATAAACCAAGCACATCAAACAAATTAGAATAAAATTCAAACTTGGGATATTAAGATTGTCAAAAACCCTAAAATCTATGTATTTAGGCTACCAGACGGGTTTTAATTCTGAGTCAATACTTGTCTTTCACATTTATCCAAGAGTTACTTCAATTATATTTTTAATTAATTTCACTCAATGATAGATCATCCATCTTAAAAACAAGTGGGATCCACAGTTTATAAGTGTTCCTCATCAATATACAATGGGTTAGTTAGATATGTGAAACATAATAGAGATAATCCGGATCCTTGTATAATAAAGTAGCATTGAAACAAAACCTTGAGATAAGTGTTACAAGCAAAGAATAAGTGCATGTAAGAATGTGTCAAATTGCGACTGAGATAAATTTAAACATTATCGGGACGCTCTTAGATGGAGCAACCTATTATGAATACAATTGGGATCTACTAATTATAAGTGAACCCTTCATAGCATACACATATATTCATCTACCATTTAAAAAAAAAAACTGAATGAAAGTGTATTGAACAACATTTATATCCTAACCAACATGGTGCATTGTTATCATTATCTTTTGGGCAAAGCAACTTGCAATCTTTATTTTATCCAACCGAAATTTCAATCGGTGAACAAAAATTTAGTGTTTTTTATGATCATCTCCACTCTGTGGATAAGTGATTGAAGAAAAGAACAAAAATTATGTATACAAACAAACATGAAAGTTTTCATTTGGGAGGCCTCTCCACCTTTGGAATCATTTGTATTTCATGCCTTCCAGTTGAACAGCACATTGACTAGTTGCAGCTTCAAAGACTCTTATCTCATAATGGGAAAATTTATCTTCCCTTAGATTTTTTTAGCTAAATATTAGAATTGACAATGGATCGTATCGCCTTGAATTCGTATTGTGTCTAAGTTGTATCGCGTTAAAACGAGTTTAATATATACATCTCATCCATTTATATTGGGACTGTTTAGCAAGTTTCATTGATTTGAATATGACTGACTTACATAGACTAATTCAAATTCACGTAGATTGGATTTTCGGAATAAATTTAAATAAAAATATATTTATCTTTGTACTATCTTATGTTTGGGAATAATTTCATAAAAATACACAAGGACAAATAATATGCCTGTGGGGTTCAAAAGATTACATCAAATCATATGTCATCTTTTGCAATGAGGGAATTATTTTTGACAATAATGTCTTTCGGCCACCGAAATTTGTTTTATTTAATGTAAGAACACGTTAATAATTTTAATTCTAACCCCAAAAGTCATAATTTTGTTTCTTTTTCAACCCAAACCCAAGTGGGTTTACGTAAACTCACATACCTAGGGCTAAATGTACCAAAATACTCCATGCTTATAAGTGAATCAAACATGAGTTTTGTGGGTTCCTTGCCTATTTTTTTTTTTTTTTTCTAATTCTAATAATTTATTCACCCTTTCTCGTGAACCTAACGGCCCCATTAGGTATAGTCGGATTCGTGTACGTGGTGTATAAATTATGAATAGTCGTATGCAATTGGACTAGTAAGGTTGATGGGTTAAGTCGTTTATGATTATAACCCATTAAAATTTAAAACTTATTTCCCATAACTTTGAATCAAACTTATTACACAATTGAATCTCGTATTAACTATTAAGCCTTTGGCCATTCCTATTGTAGATAAACATTGGCCCCAAATTGTGCCCTGGTTGCATTTGTGAATGTATCATCATCTTGAAGAAGAGGCCATCATTATTATTAACCCAGCAATAATGAATGGGATCATACTATTACTATATGGTCAACATGCCGACCAACAAGGTTCTTGTTCAATAATTGAGGTTTTGTTAGGGAGAGACTACGACCTAAAGCTAATGGAAGGTTAGTTAGGCGCTCAAAATGGCACAAAGTTCAACAGTTCAGAAGAGGTGGTTGTGTTTTTCCTCTTATGCAGGTAGTAGGTCACCCAGTATCATTCAAGTAGAGAGAGAGAGAGAGAACCAGCAGATTCCATGGAAAGGAAGGTCATCTAACAAATTGAATCCAATTTATTGAATTTTATATGTATTTTCGTATTTTGTTTAAGCTGGGGTTCAGTAATCTTTCTACAATTTTGACATAAAATAAAGTGAATAAAATTTATGAATAACCCCCCGTCTCAATCGTTCCATAAATTTATAATTATTCATTAAAGCCAAAGACGAAATCATATGTAACTTGATTCTTTGTTAATGAGATTCAGACAGACACAACAGATATTTAAATTTAGACTTTTCGTTGCTAATTAATTCCTATCTATCCCCCCAATTTTATGGGAATGATGAGTTATAAATCAAAATAGGCCTTCTCTTTCCTTCTAAGAGTCGTCGTCTTTTGCCATAACGTGCCAAGTCGTCGGTGGTGAACACGAAAAGCAGGAGTGGCCCACCAGTCGTGCGGTCAAAACTTGAGCACATCATCTATCTTGGAACTTAAATAGATGCTATGGTAGAACCCTGAACGTATCACTTAACAAGAATTTTAAACGAATAATTTTATGGTGCAGCAACTTTGAGTTAAAATTCACCTTGTCCAGTTCCACCCAAATGATGGCGTGGTGTGTTTGAAAATAGGGATAAACATCCATTTAAGAGAATTTATGCCCTCTTCTTTCACTATACATGAAGAAGATAAAGGTCAACCAGTGAGAATAATATCCTCTAAGTATGCCAAAAGAAGAAAATGGATAAGAACAATCCCAGTAGCCTACGAAAAGTATAGAGCGTTGAATGATATCCTTCATCTATATATGAAGATTTTTCCTCTTATTTATTATTTTTAATTAGCCCCAAGTGTCTCACATCTTGTGACATTCAAGAGTGTGGTTCTTGTACTCTAGAAAGTGACACAAACATTCCAAATAAGCATATAACTCGTACTTAGCAATAATCATGAATTAAGAAATTGGGTTGCCCTGGTAGAAAACAAACACATATGTATCCTAAGCTCTCTAGATTTGATATAGATAATTACTTAAAACATCTCCAATCATGACTTAAATTTGAGTAAAAAGTTTGATTTGGTATAAAGAATTCCAATAGACAAACTCAAATATCTACACAAATCTTTTACAAAATTCCTTATTGTCCCAAAACTCATTTTTTTTTGTGTCATTCAAATCATGACATTTGATAATATAAATGAAACTTTCATATCTCTCTACAAATTGGTAATTCCAAAAAAAAAAATGAATATGTATATAACACTATAGGGGAATAAAGAAACCACTTCAGAATTTTAAGATTGTTTTAATTCCTTATCATTTTTTATAAATCTAGATAAAGAAAAAGAAAAATAAAAAAAATATATAACTATATTGACATGGGCCTAGTCTGAAGAATACAAAAACATACGTTTTGAACAAAAATGGAAGATTGAAGAAATAAAATGACAAATTTTTTAAATTTGTGAGTAGCAAAGACTTAAAATTTCAAGAAGAATCGGTGGTCTGAAATTGTACTACCGATAGTATTTAACTCAAAAAAGTCAAAGAAAAATTTGATGGGTAGACTTTGGGTTTATATAATATAAAAGATGGTTGAAATTAAGGTTTTAAAAATTACAAGAAATCAAGAAGATGAAAGATGAAAAGGAAAAAACTTACCTACAAACCTTTAAATGATTTGTAAAAGTTTCAGTGGTGATCGATGATACAAATAGCGTAGTAGAGAGAGGCAAGAAGAGGAAGAAAACAAGTCGTTGAAGAAATCTTTTAGTTTTTGATGGATTAAAAAATTACCGTTAGAAATTTGGTAGAGAATTTGAGTTTGCTTCAATTTAGGTCCAAAATAAATTTTATCTTGATTTGAGTGCAAAGTTGGAAAAATTTTGGACCATTTAAATTTACATTTGACTCAAAGTTGGAGATGCTTTTAGTCATTTGCATTGTGAGAATATTATGTTTCATATTAGGTTAGTTTAAACCTAAAATAGCTTTTTTCTTAGTATAATTTGGTAATTATGTATCTTTAGATATATCTTGGATAGGATGACAGTGGACTGGATAAAAATGATATTCGTTCAAACTCATCTCATTTGGACCGAGGATGGATAATACATATTAGACGACAGATGTATACGGGAATACCTGTATAAACTCGTTCCGGGATGAAGACGGGGATGTACTGACACCTCCCCCCGCCTTGCCTCCGCTCTGCTTTACCCGTTACTATTATTATTTTTTTATATGTATGTATGTATATATATATGTGTGTGTGTGTGTGTGTGTGTGTGTGTGTGTATACATGTTGCTGTTAATACAAATCTACATATTAATGAATGATTTTTTCTTTTGAAAATTATTTTGTTTTTTAATTTTTTTTTTTATGTTTTTGACTTGTAAAAGTGTAGATTTTTTTGTTTTATGTTGGATTATGTTATGTTACATTATATTGTGTTGTATAATGTTATGTTGAATTTACATGAAAGACAAACTTTTAATTATATTATGTTGTAGACAAAATTTTAAGTATATTACGTTGGATTATGTTGCAGATAACTAGTTTTTTAATTATGTTATGATATTCTATAATTATGTTGAATTTTTAAGAATGTTAGATTTATTTAAAATTTTAGATTATGTTGACTTAGATTTAGATTAGGACACGGAAAGCGGACGGGGGCAGGGCGGGGATGAAGGTGGGGAAAAGGGCGGAGGCGGGGATTACAAATTTACTCGCGGACAGGAATGAGGATGAAAACTATACCCGTTAATGAGGGTGGATCGAGGATGAACAAAACTTTTTTAAGCAAGTATAGGGATGGAGACTACACCTTCCGCCTCTGCTTTGATCCACTGTCATCCTTAATCTTGGACTATGTTACATATCTAAATTTTTACCAATACAATTATTTTTACTCGGCTGAAGCCATATTTCTACCTTCCCAATCTAATCAATAAGTAATAGCCTAAGCTTAAATGTGTAAGCTGGCCCAGGACACACCTGACCGTTGAAAAAAAAAACTTAAATGTGTAACCCAATCTTTCATTTTCCAATATTGTCTTCTTTTTATTTTTTTAAAGGTAAATTCACGGTGGTATGAATATTAATGGGCAAAATGATTGTTGGGTCACAGTAAACGATTGACACTAAATAGTGCAATTGGATGGACAAACCGAGCTAAATTTGAGTCAGGCCAGAAAATATTCTCAATTTTTGAGTTGGGTTTGGGTAAGAAAAATCTAGTTAAACTTGAACAAACTCGCACCTGTAAATTAAAGTCTAACGCGACTTTCAGCTTGAGTTATGCAACATGAGAATTGAAACCGAATTTCAACTTGACAATTGAACTTGAATTTCAATCCACTTGTGTTCAAGAATATAAGGAGAGAGGATACTCGGATTGAAGAGTTCGGGTTAATGATCAGGTTCGAATCGAATCCTGGGACATCTCATTTCAAACCACAAGTTCAAACCTTTTTCAGAACTAAATTATTGGGCTATACATATACGTGCATATATGTGGATCGACCCAAGTTATTCAGAACCCAAAGAGTTATTGATAGTCCGGCCAACTTTCCTTTCATAGTGGGCCAATAGGGCCTTCCGTTAGTCACCTGATATATTGGGTTTGGCCCAATATAAAGAACAACATATTGTTCATCTTTGTCAGTGAAGGACACTTAAAAGAAAGGGATGTGTCCGAAAATATTATATAGGAAATCTAAGATGTATGTATGGGGGTATTAACCTTAGCAAGGATAACTAATGGCCTCTGGCCCAATCATACTTTTTTGTTGGCTTTATTTTTTTGAAGCCAAGAATTCAAAGCGTGGTTAGTTGGTAGAACAGAACATAGTTATTTAGACGAATCGTATACAAATTTTTCACCTTAGTTTGAATCCCTACCAAAGAATAAGTCCTAAATTAACTGATGTATAGATTGAAAGACCGGTTCATGCATCTAGTGTTAGTCGGCTGTTCTATTTGAACTCGTCGGACAGTCCAAAGATTTCCCTTCTTACCCAAAAAAAACCTTAGCAAGGATACATTTGAAATCTTCAATAGAATTTTTTTTCGAAGGAGATTCACTTGAATATATATTTGGTTTACAATTTAAATAAGATTTATAATTTAGGAGTGAATCTTTCAATATTTTGTGATCCATTCTTGATACATATTTTTTTTTAATAATTTAGAAGTGAATCCTTCAAAATTTTTGTGGGATGGTGATTCAATCTTTCTCATCACCATGGTTTCTAATTGAATGGATACAAATTAGCAACCTTTCCTTCTTGAAGACTGGTGAGTGGGTCTTGTGATTTCAAATGTTTAGGTTGCATTTGAGGTCACTTTCTGAGTATGGTCTTCCTCAGTTTCTCATTTCTTAATCTCCTCCTTGAAAAACAAGGCAGTTTTGATTAATGGGCAAGAGTTATTTTCTATTTTATTGCATTTCTGTTCTTCTTTTATTGTACAATTTTGATGTTTTACTGTTTGTTTATTAGTTCAATTCTTTCGTAAAAGTCATATGAAGGTACCTTTTGTGTAATTATTTATATGCATTTACTAGTTTTGGGATTGCTTGCTTTATCTTTGTACATGACTAGAAATTAGGTTTTAGGCAGAGTTAATTTTCCCACCTCAACAATCCGAAGTAACCTAACCATCAGCACTAATATGGGTTTATATTGAATGATTAGTTTAAGGTAACTTTGTGCTTTCTGTTATAGTTACATCTAAGTTCTGAATTTAGGTTCCTTTTTGTTACCAGAGAGCATTGCATTTAGGTACAGTTACTAGCTGAAACTAACCCTTTGAACACCAGAGTTGATGACTCCTTATTCCTTTCTTTTCGATTAGTATGCGCTCTTCTGATTTGTAGCAAGGGTCTATCCAATATTGGCAGATTGGATTTAGTAAGAGGGTCTTTTGTTAAAGCAATCGAATAGGAAGTAGTTCACCTGAGCATCTAGCTTACTGGTGAATTTTGATTCACCGTTCCTCACATTAAACACAAGAGTAGTCTTCTGCACTGTTAAACTGTTAAAAAGTGTTGTTTTGTGCCTCTGCATGCTGTTTAACTAAAATGTTCATAATCCGATCGAACGACAGATTCAAGTTATTACCCTCTTAAAATCCAGAATTAAAACCATAGCAATTGTCACTCCACACACAACTTTGTGTCAGAGTGCTACTCAAATAGGTTGGATTTCTTTAATAGCTTTAGGCTAGACAAGGACAGGATTTTTCTTCTGAATTTATAAGTGTGCATAGACAGGTTTTTCTAAAAAGTNGAGGATAAACACCCTGTGAGTACTACAAACCATGGTTTCTATACAAAAAAAGGGGGGGGTAGAAGGGNCATACTTTTTTGTTGGCTTTATTTTTTTGAAGCCAAGAATTCAAAGCGTGGTTAGTTGGTAGAACAGAACATAGTTATTTAGACGAATCGTATACAAATTTTTCACCTTAGTTTGAATCCCTACCAAAGAATAAGTCCTAAATTAACTGATGTATAGATTGAAAGACCGGTTCATGCATCTAGTGTTAGTCGGCTGTTCTATTTGAACTCGTNCCTTTAAAGCATAAAGCATGGAGGGCCCCAAGTGTCCTATAGGAGTTTTAGATTTACTCCCAATGATAAGCCTGCATTTTAAGCAAACTAAGGCTGTTACATAGAATCTGACTAGGATGAATAAAGGAGATGAAATGGAACAACACTCTTGATAAGCTAAGCATCTTTTTCGACTGTTGCCCTACATCTCTATCATTTGCCCTGCTTTTGTCTTCCAAACAAAGACCAACTCAGTCTCTTGAACTCCTAGCCCACTTAACCATGCAAATTTATCTTCGTTCAATTGTGATATGGGCATCAAGGGTCAAGTCGTGGAAACATTGTCTCCGTCTGTTNAGTAGTTCACCTGAGCATCTAGCTTACTGGTGAATTTTGATTCACCGTTCCTCACATCAAACACAAGAGTAGTCTTCTGCACTGTTAAACTGTCAAAAAGTGTTGTTTTGTGCCTCTGCATGCTGTTTAACTAAAATGTTCAAAATCCGATTGAACGACAGATTCAAGTTATTACCCTCCTTAAAATCCAGAATTAAAACCATAGCAATCGTCACTCCACACACAACTTTGTGTCAGAGTGCTACTCAAATAGGTTGGATTTCTTTAATAGCTTTAGGCTAGACAAGGACAGGATTTTTCTTCTGAATTTGTAAGTTTGCATAGACAGTTTTTTCTAAAAAGCTGAACTTTTTGTCAATTAGAAACAGATAAGAACTTAATATAACATGGTTAAAAGAAGTTTTTCTCCAGCTGCTTGACCCTTTTTCGAATAGATTCGCCATGCTTCCTTTCAGTCCCAAATCTCATCACCTTTCTTTCTTCAAGAACAGTGTTGGATCCGACACGCTTATTACATTTTATGTGCTAAAGAAGTTATCTTTATGTCCTCCTGTCATTTCCTTATAGAACTGTGTATTTGATTCAATACATGTTCTTTGAGGATACATTACTCAAGAACTTTGGGATCTTCCCACACATGGAAAGAATGCCCACTTTTCATAAGCTTCTGATGATCAACATCTAATTGATTGAGGTAAACTATTTCTGCTCAAATGTTTCTGGCAGCACCATTTGCTTGAAATGCCTGTTATGAGCAGCCTGAAAAGTGACCTATTTTGGATTTTTTCAAAATTATGCTTCCACATAGGTGAATTTGAGTCTCTAACCAGTCTTCATAGAGCTAATGGAAATATTACCTGTCATACCAGAGAGATGCTAAGAGACTTTGGAGGAACCTTGTTCAAATTGTGATTCCATTGAGATGAACACTAGAGATTATTAGCCATCAAACATCTGTCTCATAGCTTTCTCCAGGAGCAGAGATTGATTTTTCGGTTCAAAAAAAATTACACCTGATATCCCCTTGAAGGAGTGATTCTGTTTTAGTGGGTCAAAGAGATACTGCTTATTTACCAAGAGATCTAACAGCAGCTCTGTTTCTATCCGAAGCACGTTTGAAATTTGGTTTCAATCCAGTGCCATCAAGAAACAGTTCCCCTGACTTGGACCTACCCCTCTTATTGGTACTAATACCTTGCACATCATGATTATTATATGAAATCCGGGGCGTCTGTACATGAGCTGTTACTGTCACACAAGTTTGTGTCAAATGAAGATTATACAACAACTTTTGACAGAGAAATTGGGAGTCTATGCCCTGAATGATAACTGACATTCCATTAATGGAATGAGGGATTGATGACTCCAATCTGAGCCTTCCTATAGTTCTTTTTTGCCTGTTTGTGTTTGTTCAAACAAAGGATAAAATATTATGGAGTAATTTTTGAGACACTAAGTCTTGAAATATAAAAACACTCAAGTATATAGTTGCAGGATGTTTATGTTGAAGATACTTCTCTTAGAGAGGGAAAGATACAAAAGAATTTCACTACACTTCTGAGAAATTTGAGTAACAGATGCAAACAGATTTGAATTTGTTCCAAAAACTTAATGCAGGTGGATATATTTTTAGTTTTTGGTAACCTGCACTATCTTCAATGTTGTACCGCAGCTTGACACATCGGTTTGTGATGCAGGTTCACTGAATGTCTTCAGGGGCTCTTTGCTACGTTTCTGACTATGCACAATCTCTTTATAGTAAAACCCTTCAAAACAAAATAGGACAACCAATCAACCAAGCCACATAATACCTCTGAGGAAGCTGGCATAGTCTGACTCTGACCCCTTCCAGTCTTCTCAGGAGTGTTTAAAGCTATTTCTTTCATGTTTCAGCTTCTTTCTTGTTCTCTCTGTAGCAGAAGAAACACCCTGAACATATCAGGATCTGTTGTGGATGGGGTCCGAGCCCCTTCGAACTCTTCTTTTGCTTGATTGGTTCGGATCAAATGTCTTGTTGACAGGTGCCTGTTTCTTCATTGTATTCAGGTCTTGTACGACTGCCCGAAGCATGCGCTTGTTCTTCAGTACACGTCCATGATCTTCTTTGCTCCATCTTAGCACAAAGTCTCTACTCCTCAGGCCAGAAACTTTTTCTAGTTGAATTGCTAATATTCCAATGCAAATAAGGAGGATAAACACCCTGTGAGTACTACAAACCATGGTTTCTATACAAAAAAAGGGGGGTAGAAGGCTTGTTTTTCCTTCAGAGTAATGAAAGACTAAGCTGGTCTGAGATTGTAAACCTTCTATTCTTATGATCCATTCCTGTAGATATATGCTTGTCATTTATCTATCCCTTATATGATTTGGAGGGGCCTTTAAAGCATAAAGCATGGAGGGCCCCAAGTGTCCTATAGGAGTTTTAGATTTACTCCCAATGATAAGCCTGCATTTTAAGCAAACTAAGGCTGTTAAATAGAATCTGACTAGGATGAATAAAGGAGATGAAATGGAACAACACCCTTGATAAGCTAAGCATCTTTTTCGACTGTTGCCCTACATCTCTATCATTTACCCTGCTTTTGTCTTCCAAACAAAGACCAACTCAGTCTCTTGAACTCCTAGCCCACTTAACCATGCAAATTTATCTTCGTTCAATTGTGATATGGGCATCAAGGGTCAAGTCGTGGAAACATTGTCTCCGTCTGTTGGAATAAAGCTACGTACATCTAACCATCCTCAAATCCCGCAATGGTTCATAAACTAGACTACCTTTTATCTTAAAGGTCTGTATGGGGGTGTTTTGTAAATTGGTGTTCCTTAGTTATTAAGAAAAGAGGCTGGGCAGAGATCCAGAGAGCCAACTAAAATACCAGATTGCTAGAGGGGGTAGCAGTCATAAAGAATCATGGATGGAAAAGAATGAAGGGCATAGAACACCCCATAAAAAAATAAAAAACAAACAAACACTAGCTTTATGCCATTTGAAGATCTCACTTTAGAATTCCAAGCTCTATTTTCTATGCAACAAAAATAACAGTCTTGGTTTCTTGTGCTTAATGTTTTTCTTTATGCTTTTTCTTTTGCCCCATTCAATGTTCAAAGAGGACCCTCTTCAAATCTCTCTCTCTCTCTCTCCATGTTTGTAATTTCTTTTTTCTTGTTTATCCAGGTAGATCAACTTTTTCTTGGATTGATTCCATGATTATCATATATTATATGACATGCAAGTTGGAAGGTTCTAAAGCATAGGTTCTTATGCCTTTATCAAAACTGCATGATGGGATTCCATGGCGTCTCTTAAGTTGAAGGGAGACCAGTCATGGTCATCAATGGGCTGATTCTCTGCTTTTTTATCTTCCAATTAAGGTGAAAAGAGTGATTGAGTGGTTGCTTTCCAGTTCTTATTCTCCACAAGGTACAAATTCTCTTCACCACATATAATCATGTGATTGATTCTTTCATCCACTTCAAGATTACAAATTCCCAGTAATCTGGCTCATACCCAACGTGAAAAAGTCCAATCTGTATGAATTGGTTTAATGGTTGAACAAAGGACGAGATGTAGACCACACGTCTTGAGTTTAAATCTCACTAATCAAATAAAATCATATTTAATTGAGCAATGCCAACCTTTAAATTAAAGCCAATTCAATTCAGTAAATCAGTTTTAGTGTTTGTTGGAGGGTACCTTTTGATTTGTGTTGTACGTGTACATGCTTTTCTAGGTTAATGTACTTATTTAGATTCTCTTGCCCTCCAAAGTTCGTCCCCATATCCTCTTGAATGTTCAATTAAATCAAATAAAAGTGAAGATTATTAATAGGAGTTGTCTCGGTTCTGGAGTTTTGGTCTTAAAGTTGCAGCTTCCTATAACTTTATTTCAAACATATTGGTCCCATAGGGGTTGAGCCCTTGGCTCAAAATGATCATGGCAAATGAGAGGAACCCATAGAATGAAGGGGGTCATAAAAAGGGTCATTACCTAGTTTGTGTTGGGCCATTTGTGAAGTTTAGTTTGTATGTTGATCCGGATAATGACCTGACCCGAAATAATGTTGCGTGATTTTTTAATGAAATTTTTTTTGAAGCTTGCTCCATAGAGCGAAGGCTTGGGCCAATAAGCCCAAGTCATAGGAAAATTTTTTGGACCTGTTTTGTAGCCCAGTGCGTAGGACATATAAAAGACCGCTACTTTGGTGATTAGGGTTTGATCGATGTATATAACCGCTCTCTGTAATCCTCTCTCTCAATAGTGAAAATCTTACAGTTTCGTGGACGTAGGAAAATTGTCGAACCATGTAAAATTTTTGTGTCTTGTTCTTTCTTGTTTCTTATTG
>CAUOFW020000748.1:723349-734874 GCA_963454935.2 Ilex paraguariensis | reverse complement strand
TTGTTTTTCCTTCAGAGTAATGAAAGACTAAGCTGGTCTGAGATTGTAAACCTTCTATTCTTATGATCCATTCCTGTAGATATATGCTTGTCATTTATCTATCCCTTATATGATTTGGAGGGGCCTTTAAAGCATAAAGCATGGAGGGCCCCAAGTGTCCTATAGGAGTTTTAGATTTACTCCCAATGATAAGCCTGCATTTTAAGCAAACTAAGGCTGTTAAATAGAATCTGACTAGGATGAATAAAGGAGATGAAATGGAACAACACCCTTGATAAGCTAAGCATCTTTTTCGACTGTTGCCCTACATCTCTATCATTTACCCTGCTTTTGTCTTCCAAACAAAGACCAACTCAGTCTCTTGAACTCCTAGCCCACTTAACCATGCAAATATATCTTCGTTCAATTGTGATATGGGCATCAAGGGTCAAGTCATGGAAACATTGTCTCCGTCTGCAGGAATAAAGCTACGTACATCTAACCATCCTCAAATCCCGCAATGGTTCATAAACTAGACTACCTTTTATCTTAAAGGTCTGTATGGGGGTGTTTTGTAAATTGGTGTTCCTTAGTTATTAAGAAAAGAGGCTGGGCAGAGATCCAGAGAGCCAACTAAAATACCAGATTGCTAGAGGGGGTAGCAGTCATAAAGAATCATGGATGGAAAAGAATGAAGGGCATAGAACACCCCATAAAAAAATAAAAAACAAACAAACACTAGCTTTATGCCATTTGAAGATCTCACTTTAGAATTCCAAGCTCTATTTTCTATGCAACAAAAATAACAGTCTTGGTTTCTTGTGCTTAATGTTTTTCTTTATGCTTTTTCTTTTGCCCCATTCAATGTTCAAAGAGGACCCTCTTCAAATCTCTCTCTCTCTCTCCATGTTTGTAATTTCTTTTTTCTTGTTTATCCAGGTAGATCAACTTTTTCTTGGATTGATTCCATGATTATCATATATTATATGACATGCAAGTTGGAAGGTTCTAAAGCATAGGTTCTTATGCCTTTATCAAAACTGCATGATGGGATTCCATGGCGTCTCTTAAGTTGAAGGGAGACCAGTCATGGTCATCAATGGGCTGATTCTCTGCTTTTTTATCTTCCAATTAAGGTGAAAAGAGTGATTGAGTGGTTGCTTTCCAGTTCTTATTCTCCACAAGGTACAAATTCTCTTCACCACATATAATCATGTGATTGATTCTTTCATCCACTTCAAGATTACAAATTCCCAGTAATCTGGCTCATACCCAACGTGAAAAAGTCCAATCTGTATGAATTGGTTTAATGGTTGAACAAAGGACGAGATGTAGACCACACGTCTTGAGTTTAAATCTCACTAATCAAATAAAATCATATTTAATCGAGCAATGCCAACCTTTAAATTAAAGCCAATTCAATTCAGTAAATCAGTTTTAGTGTTTGTTGGAGGGTACCTTTTGATTTGTGTTGTACGTGTACATGCTTTTCTAGGTTAATGTACTTATTTAGATTCTCTTGCCCTCCAAAGGTCGTCCCCATATCCTCTTGAATGTTCAATTAAATCAAATAAAAGTGAAGATTATTAATAGGAGTTGTCTCGGTTCTGGAGTTTTGGTCTTAAAGTTGCAGCTTCCTATAACTTTATTTCAAACATATTGGTCCCATAGGGGTTGAGCCCTTGGCTCAAAATGATCATGGTAAATGAGAGGAACCCATAGAATGAAGGGGGTCATAAAAAGGGTCATTACCCAGTTTGTGTTGGGCCATTTGTGAAGCTTAATTTGTATGTTGATCCGGATGATGACTCGACCCAAAATAATGTTGCGTGATTTTTTAATGAAAAATTTTTTGAAACTTGTTCCATGGAGCGAAGGCTTGGGCCAATAAGCCCAAGTCATAGGAAAATTTTTTGGACCTATTTTGTAGCCCGGTGTGTAGGACATATAAAAGACCGCTACTTTGGTGATTAGGGTTTGATCAATGTATATAACCGCTCTCTGTAATCCTCTCTCTCAATAGTAGAAATCCTGCAGTTTCGTGAACGTAGGAAAATTGTCGAACCATGTAAAATTTTTGTGTCTTGTTCTTTCTTGTTTCTTATTGTTTTATGTTCTTGGTTTGTTCTTCGATTGTGTGTGTTTGTCTGTGGGTTTAACCATTTCTCAATTTGTACATGTCATTCTTGCACGGTGCAATGCTAATGATAATATTACTTGTATCAAGTAATACTTCTTAGATCCTAGCCAACAATGTGAAAATTAGAATTACTTAGATAAAAAATTGAAAACAGATCAACAATCCTGTGTACAATTTTGACTTTGGATCAATTGCCACTTCCAGATTAAAAAATCAATGTAACGGTGATAGTAAGTCAAACATTGCCACTCAGTATCATCGTTCAATAAAAACCAATAAATGAGCAAGTGAACTACATAAAACGCAGCATGTCCCATCCCTCCCAAATCCATGTAGTATGATAGTTATCCCATATAGAACAAAAAATGAAGTTTACTTTACCTATGTATTAAACGATAATGTAATGTGACAATGTTGATGTAATATCATTGTCATATCGATCCCGTCAGTTGTTTGGCATAATACCATGTGAAGCACAATGGCACCAAAGGGAGAGATGAATATTGGTGGGCCATGTTGTTGTTTTCTTAAGGGCCAATTTAATGGTTTAGATGAACTGGAATAAGTTTCTTAATGGACATGCTAACTAAGTGCTAAAGGTTAGTTTTAGGGGACAAAGGTGGACACAACAATCAGAATGTCACAAATAACACAGATTCTAAAGAGATGCTCTTCTAACTAAGCAGATTCTAAAGACATGCTAACTAAGTGCTAAAGGTTATTCTGATCCCTGATCAAATTGCCAATTGACATGAGGCGTGTAGGGTTGGGTAATGGCACGAGCCAAGCCTATAGAACCCAACCAGTCAACAGTCCAAGCCAGGTGGTTCATGGTCCAGGCCATCCGGGCAGAGGACCAGGGCCAAGTTACTTCAAACCACACGATAATGGCCAAGCTGAACCATGGCCTCAGGCTTCTGGACAAAAAATACATGAACATGATCAATTAGAAAGCATAAAAAGTAAAATATAGGTGAAAATAACTGTGAATGTCTGACAAGAATTAATGAACATATTCTCTCAACCGATTTTTCCCTAGCAGCTCATGCTGAGAGATGTAAAATCCTTGGGCGCATTTAACAGACAAAATGTACACATACTGTACAAGAACTTGCATGGCCTTTTTACGAGCCCATCAAAAAGTACATACCGAGAACCCCCTCAAATATTATTGATAACGAGTGCAGCAATTTGTTATTAAACTTCTTCTTGCTGTGGAGCCATGGAGGGTGCTGGTGAAGCTATTGTGAACTGTACACCTCGGCTTTGGGCAGACTGTAGCACAAATGCAAATTGTGTTGCTGCCAGTGCTGCGGCCTCCTGTATCAGCAAATTACAGAAATGTTAACGAATCATGTACACACTTATGTTCATCATGCATCAGTCCCACCTTTAAAGCGAGGACACCCCAATGGGAAAAGATATCATCACTTTCTTAAACACAACGGTACAAGGAAATTATTGGGATATTTGGACTGGACACTCAAAGGATAAGCGAATGATAGTATGATAATGGTCGACAATAGGGCTAAAGAAGACACAAACCTGTCTTTGCCTTCGACGCTGCAAGATGCTGACAGCCCAGGCCATGATGTAGCATGGCAAAAGAAACCCAGCAGCCCGTAGCAAGAAAAGCTGTGAAGCATCAATCAGTTGATAAACTAAATTCAACCACATGCTAATTATGAAGGACAAAATTGCAGTTATACATAGAACATGAAACAGCCCATAGAGAAGGTCATGTCACACTTACAGAGAAAATGGTAGCTGAGTCTTCATCATCAGTTTCTGTTACGGTTAATGCATGCCGCAATAGCAGAAGAGCCATTAACTGCCAAACAAAGTCCACAACGATTAAGAATATTCAGCAAGACGCTAAGAAACTTTCAGAAAATGGTAGCATCATTCAACATGTTTTCATTGTGTATCTCCTAAATATCCAAGAAAGAAGCATATTAAACAAGTTTATTGAACTAAGAAATACTTCTAACATCTCTGTATGACCCTAAGACAGTGGATTTAGTGTTTAGGTTATCCCCTTTGGTACAACGAATAGCAATTCGATGATATGTTATTCATTATGCCCAACTGTAACTAATAGAAAAATGAAAATAACAAATAACAATAAACAGCAACTCCGATACCACTAATTATTTCCATTCAATTTTTTCATCATCTGTGCCCATGAGGACTTACAATCAGTGCAGCTGAACGACAAAATGCAGCTCCGCTGGAATTTGTAGCATTATAATCCTCAAAGTCAGCTTCCAAAAACTGACGTTCTGCCTCCGCAATTGCCAAAAGGCGAGGATCATGCAAATCCAAAGGTGTGCCAGATATTTGCCATCCTCCCCTACAAGACATATCAAAGGACCAAAACATCAGAACACAGAATGCAATCATGCAAAAGCAATAATTAACAATCCAAATTCTTTTTCCTGGGAAGATGAATCAATTAATGTTTTGCAAATCCTACTGAAACATCAAATATGTAATACATATAAATGCGCACACACACCCACAATCACCGTCAATTTCAGTAAAACCATACAGATATGCAAATAAATGCACATTCAGAACAACTAATCATACAGAGAAACGAAATNATGCAAATAAATGCACATTCAGAACAACTAATCATACAGAGAAACGAAACTTACCCAATATCAATAGTAGTCTCTTCAGGTAGAGATCGAGGAGGAGGTGCAATATAACCAGGCTGGTAAGGCTGCAAAAGCCAAAAAAAAAACCCATCATTAACAGGGAAGTACATGGCAGCTTGCACACATTATTCACCCATGTGACGTGTCAATAGGCTTCTGTATATATTGTGACATTAGTAGTGATGTACACAAAGTTATATTTATATCAGCAAAAAGTGACAGTTTAAGTTATCCCAAAACTGTAGATATACTCGTATCACTTCGTAGCTCATACTTGAATTCTCTATTTTGTTTTTGGGTGATAAAAACCTCAAGATTCAAAAAGACTAGAAGTATGCAGAAAACATTGCATTCAAGTTCAGTAAACACTTCCTAAAAACCTGAGATGTTCTTGCACAACTACTGAGAAATAAGGATCAATCACATACCTGATGGCATATTTCACAAGTTATGTCTCCTTTTTCATTACACCAGTGTTGAACACACTTTCTGTGAGCATACTGCATAAAATTGTACCCGGAAAAAAATGAGCCACACATAAGTGAGATCAGACAAACAAAAGGAAGATAAAAGGAATAAAGCAGATAAAGACATTTTCAACAATGTCTAGGAGGCATATGTGACATATCAATATGTCTCATTTCACATTCTTGTAGCAACCTAGGCATCATCCAAAGAATTTTGGGGTAATTCTTGCAAACAAATCTTCACAAACAAAATCCTTAGACATAAAGAGAGACAATGACATACTACAACAATTTCACTATTATTGTTCAAGAATGAAAGACCACACAACATTCAATTCATATGTAATATGCACCATAAGAGGACAGAAACAATTAATTTACAAAAATTTGAAGTTATGATTATTGATGGCAAACAAATGCTTAGAGTCTGACATGAAAGCAGAAGCAAAATCAATACTTCAACCCAAACAGGTCTTTGAATGAATGCAAACGTGATTGAAAACATGTGATGGAATTGTGTTGTGCTCTCTCTCTCATACAACCACACATGCGCGAAAGAAAAAATAGAGACAAAACAATATCAATTTATAGACCAAGTAGCAAAACCACCAAATTTCAAATGGAAAATCAGGAGATGCCTTCATTGTCTGCAAATATAATTATGGATACCCTTCTCCGTTTCATTTGTAGAAGAATCTGAGCTACTATGGTTTGCAATTAGTTATATGGGTCAACACCCATCAGGTCTCAGGAATGCCTGAAAACTCTGACAATAGTCATCTCAGAGATTTTGTTGTAACTACCCTAATCTTCCAAATAACTGTTAGAGAGAAATGTGAACATTTCTCACAATTATCCTAGATCTTCCCCCAAAGTACCAATTTCAGCTCCGCACATGAACTTGACAACATTCTTATTATGTCTGACCAATCACTAATAATATTTTGCCATAAGTACCCCACTTCAATTTCTAAGCCATTTACCACCTCAACTTTCCAAAACAAATACCTAGTTTCATTCACACAGCATTTCCTGTCTTCACTCGCAAACAACATCAACCCCAATACCAATTTTGATGTCCTTGAAAGCAAAGGACGAAAAGCAAAAAAAGAAGCTTTTCTTACCTTTCCCGGTAAATGGAATAAAGATATTACACCTTTTAGCATCAATTCCTCAACTAAATCATTATAATTGTAATGTTGCAATTGACAACCACATAGGTGTATATACAAACATTATAGTGCCAAAAAAAATGCCTACAGATTCACACAATTCATTGCCTTCTCTTGTGAAAAGGGGTATCAACACATTACCTTGAGACTGCCGCTACAAGCACAGGGATTCTCCAAGTTATTCACAGAATCCTCCTCCTGGCAAATGCGGCACTCCGCCGCCGCTATAAGCGGCGATTCCTCATCGAAACCCTCATTGTGATCATCATCCTCCACCACTACCGCCGAATAAGACGATCCCGCCATATCTGCGCGATTTACACTGGACCCAGAAGCCACAGCTTCTTCGGCCGATTGTACGGTCACTTCCGGCTTCAACAACCGGTCAACGTACACAACCAAATTCTCACCCATTTACAAGAAACACGACCTACACAAATTCCCAAAGAAAACTAAAACCCAAAAAATTATGATAAACTCAACAACATTTTTGGAGAATTTACAAAAAAAAATTAAAAAAAATCCCCAGATTTCCACCGATCACGCTTGTAAAAAGAGCGGATCAGAGAATTGGGGTGAAGTGCAATTCCATGGAAATGAAATCGAAGTGGTAGAGAAATCAAGTACCTGAAAATAGGAATTATGAAATGGAAAATCGCGTCTTTCTTGGCCGACCGATCGAAAAAAAAGGGGTTCTCCGTCTCCCTCTACTTTCAACTCTCTTTCTCTCCGCGTTTTCGTTTGTTTTTCTGTGTGATGTTCGTTGTGAATTTTGCCGAAATTCCTAAATATAGGAGAGAGAGAGAGCCCGTATAGGCTGTCTCGGATTATCCAAGCGCGTGTTTTTTTGATGAGGTTGGTAATCCGTGACGTTCTTCTTTCTTTCTTTTTCTTTTTTTTTGTTCAACGGCTTGAAAATGGGCAAAATCGTCAAATTACTGGTATNGTTGTGAATTTTGCCGAAATTCCTAAATATAGGAGAGAGAGAGAGCCCGTATAGGCTGTCTCGGATTATCCAAGCGCGTGTTTTTTTGACGAGGTTGGTAATCCGTGGCGTTCTTCTTTCTTTCTTTTTTTTTTGTTCAACGGCTTGAAAATGGGCAAAATCGTCAAATTACTGGTATTGCCGCGTATTCGATTTTATTCTTATTTATTTATTAGGAAATATTTTAGCCACACCCCTCTTAATTTATTATATCTTTAAAGACATACCATCTATTATCCAAAATATCCCTAACACCCCCTATTGATAAACCACCATTTCTAACGACAAAAAAAATCATATAAAATATCAAAATTGCCCTTACATAAACTCCAAACACTCTTTATACATAAAATTTGAACTGAAAAAAATTTATTTTTCTACATATGAAAATTTGAGCAGATTAAAATTCAATTCAAATTGATTTTTTTTTTTACGTATTAAAATTCGAGCNACATAAAATTTGAACTGAAAAAAATTTATTTTTCTACATATGAAAATTTGAGCACATTAAAATTCAATTCAAATTGATTAATTTTTTTTTTTTACGTATTAAAATTCGAGTTGATTTAAGCTTAACTTGAATTCGATTCGAGCCTATTAAAATTTTATATTTTTTTCCTTATTAAAATTCTTGTCAATTAAAATTCGATTCAAGTCAATTAAAATTTATTTTTTACATATTAAAATTTAAGTTGATTAGAATTTATATTTTTACGAATCAAAATTTGGAGCGATTAAAATTCGATACAAGTTGATTAAAATTGGATTCAAATCCATTAAAAACAAATTTTAATCGGTTCGAATCAAATTTTAATCAACCTGAATTTTAATATGTAAAAAAATCATAAAATATAGGGGATTTTATTGAAGATATGTTTATTTATATATCATGAGCAACTTAATAAATTAGTATTCTAGTTAAGACCTTTAATCTTTTAGGAGTGTCAACGAAAATTCAAAATATATAGGTGTTTTTGAAGATATAATAAATTAGAAGAGATGAGACTGAAATTTATCTTATTTATTATTATTATTATTTTTTTTGTATTGAGATGTTCAGATCTACTTGTGTATAAAAATATCAAAATATGACACGACATGAACATCACATGAAATTTGAGGGTTGAGATCTTCCTTAAGTGACCATTTTCGTAAATAAGTGGATTCGATATGATATGATGAATAAACGAATCGGATGTAATTAAAATCAATCAAAAGAAATATATGACATGACTTATTTTATATACCCGTCATATAAGAATTATATATGATATGAATTCGATATAACAAAATTTGTTATATATGAATTAATAAACGAATCGGGTATATAAGAAATATTTTTTTGACACAAACTCATTAAAACTCGATTTGAACTCGCTACACCTAATACGATTGATATACTTGCTTGTTTATATACACTTTATCTACTTTATGATCCGGTCAAAGATTTATCATCTACGTTGAAATTAAGAAATTCAGAAAGTATAAATCTTTCATAATTTAATTATTTTTAAATTTGAAATTCAATACGTTTGAATTTACCTTTGTTTTCATTGTACTACTTGGGGTCTTNAATTAAAATTTATTTTTTACATATTAAAATTTAAGTTGATTAGAATTTATATTTTTATGAATCAAAATTTGGAGCGATTAAAATTCAATACAAGTTGATTAAAATTGGATTCAAACCCATTAAAAACAAATTTTAATCGGTTCGAATCAAATTTTAATCAACCTGAATTTTAAAACGTAAAAAAATCATAAAATATAGGGGATTTTATTGAAGATATGTTTATTTATATATCATGAGCAACTTAATAAATTAGTATTCTAGTTAAGACCTTTAATCTTTTAGGAGTGTCAACGAAGATTCAAAATATATAGGTGTTTTTGAAGATATAATAAATTAGAAGAGATGAGACTGAAATTTATCTTATTTATTATTATTATTATTATTTTTGTATTGAGATGTTCAGATCTACTTGTGTATAAAAATATCAAAATATGACACGACATGAACATCACATGAAATTTGAGGGTTGAGATCTTCCTTAAGTGACCATTTTCGTAAATAAGTGGATTCGATATGATATGATGAATAAACGAATCGGATGTAATTAAAATCAATCAAAAGAAATATATGACATGACTTATTTTATATACCCGTCATATAAGAATTATATATGATATGAATTCGATATAACAAAATTTGTTATATATGAATTAATAAACGAATCGGGTATATAAGAAATATTTTTTTGACACAAACTCATTAAAACTCGATTTGAACTCGCTACACCTAATACGATTGATATACTTGCTTGTTTATATACACTTTATCTACTCTCTGATCCGGTCAAAGATTTATCATCTACGTTGAAATTAAGAAATTCAAAAAGTATAAATCTTTCATAATTTAATTATTTTTAAATTTGAAATTCAACACGTTTGAATTTACCTTTGTTTTCATTGTACTACTTGGGGTCTTCCTAGACTTGGCTTTGCTTCGGTGAGTGNAATTAAAATTTATTTTTTACATATTAAAATTTAAGTTGATTAGAATTTATATTTTTACGAATCAAAATTTGGAGCGATTAAAATTCGATACAAGTTGATTAAAATTGGATTCAAATCCATTAAAAACAAATTTTAATCGGTTCGAATCAAATTTTAATCAACCTGAATTTTAAAACGTAAAAAAATCATAAAATATAGGGGATTTTATTGAAGATATGTTTATTTATATATCATGAGCAACTTAATAAATTAGTATTCTAGTTAAGACCTTTAATCTTTTAGGAGTGTCAACGAAGATTCAAAATATATAGGTATTTTTGAAGATATAATAAATTAGAAGAGATGAGACTGAAATTTATCTTATTTATTATTATTATTATTANTGAGCAACTTAATAAATTAGTATTCTAGTTAAGACCTTTAATCTTTTAGGAGTGTCAACGAAAATTCAAAATATATAGGTGTTTTTGAAGATATAATAAATTAGAAGAGATGAGACTGAAATTTATCTTATTTATTATTATTATTATTATTTTTGTATTGAGATGTTCAGATCTACTTGTGTATAAAAATATCAAAATATGACACGACATGAACATCACATGAAATTTGAGGGTTGAGATCTTCCTTAAGTGACCATTTTCGTAAATAAGTGGATTCGATATGATATGATGAATAAACGAATCGGATGTAATTAAAATCAATCAAAAGAAATATATGACATGACTTATTTTATATACCCTTCATATAAGAATTATATATGATATGAATTCGATATAACAAAATTTGTTATATATGAATTAATAAACGAATCGGGTATATAAGAAATATTTTTTTGACACAAACTCATTAAAACTCGATTTGAACTCGCTACACCTAATACGATTGATATACTTGCTTGTTTATATACACTTTATCTACTCTCTGATCCGGTCAAAGATTTATCATCTACGTTGAAATTAAGAAATTCAAAAAGTATAAATCTTTCATAATTTAATTATTTTTAAATTTGAAATTCAACACGTTTGAATTTACCTTTGTTTTCATTGTACTACTTGGGGTCTTCCTAGACTTGGCTTTGCTTCGGTGAGTGCCTTGTAGATTGGGCTGGTCAAACAATTGAATTCGAATAAAAATTAAATTATTTTGAATTCAATTTTTATGAAATTATGGACAGCTTTTAATTTCACACCTCAATTGAAGTGAAGTTGAAGAATTACTTTTGAATTTTAGTTCAATTTAATTGAATAGTTGAAATATAATCGAATCACTCACTATATTGATATATTCAAACTCGATTCTATGAAACATGAAATAATTGACCGGAATATCATTAAAAATACCAATCAATTTTTTTATCAATTGGATTTCAAATAAAATGGGATGGTCGGTCATGTTTTGGACATTGCTATCGAGATCGTTGAGGTTTCATGAAGACGATTCTCTTTCATTGGAAAGATGCAATACTCATTAACAAGCGTCGGTTTCTATTACATATTTCCTAACTCAATATCAATTAAATTATATGAATATAATTCAATTATTTAGATCAAAATTCAATTTATTTAGAATTAAACAGGCTGAATTGCAGTTATACCAACA
>CAUOFW020000748.1:688795-723199 GCA_963454935.2 Ilex paraguariensis | reverse complement strand
CCCCCCCCCCCCCCCAAAAAAAAAAAAAAACAAACCCACCCACCCACCGAGCAGCTATATGAGAGTCCTTGGAGTAATGTACAGGTTTTCCTAAGCAAATAACAATCACTTTGTTTAGTACATTTGGCCATAGTTTCAAACGTTCACATGCCTGTCATTATTAATTTGGGTTTCATCCTTCTCTCATTTCATCTTGGAAACATTTTCTTGGAAGCTCACCCATGAACTTAAATGGCATTGGAAGTCTATTTGTTAATGGATCAAATTTTAACTGATTTAAATTTGAATTCAAATGTTTAATTTGAATTCGATTCGATAATTTGATAAATTTTTATTTTCGTGATCTATATCCGAATTTTCCAACAATTCAAAATTTGATCCGAAAATTCGAATAACTTAATTAACTCAATTTTAACAAATTATAACTAAATTTCTTTAAATAATCATTTAAGTTTTTTAATATTTGTATAAATAATTTGAATCATATCATAATTTAATCGGATATTCCTATATCCAAATTTGAATCCGTAAAAAAAAAATATAAGATATCAGATTTAAATTCGAATTGTCGATAAAAACTATTAATCTATATTCACCTAATCAAATTTGAATTCGAATTAGAACCTGATCTATTGATAGGCCTAATTAGAACTAAGAACATATTTTTTCCGTTTAGTATGCATTTGATATTTCTTTAATCTCTTTACCAATTACACATCAAAAATTTTAAATTTTTATTCTGATAATTCAAATGAATCGGAAAACAACACTTAGTTCGCAAATTAAACAAAGTTGTCGATTGAATTATTTAAACTCATTTTGCTTTGACTTTTTCTTGAGTGAATTTGATGATCCATCAGCACCCCTTCTTGATTTATTCCCATTTCAAATTATTTATTGAAAATAGCAGCCTACGCATATGCAATTTTGACTAAATGTTTGGTGACTTCGAAGAAATAGCCTAAGTTGGCTAATTAATTTGCTTTTGTAGTTTTTAGACTTGACCATGTCTCTCTTCCTCCAAACAAGTGGGTGTCCCCATCATATTTTAATTTAGAGTAATACAGACCCCAAAGTCCAATGTAGGTCCCCTAGCTTAAATATTAAAATACTAGTAATAATTTCCTCCATATTGATCTTATAATATTTATATTTTAAATAAATGTAATTATTTTTAACAAAGCAAATGACAATTAAAATAAAGAAAGAGTTAAGGGGTGAATTGATTGAATTTTTGACATTAAGAAATGTGTTGATTAAATTTTTTGACATTAAAAACCGTGTAGAGAAGTAGATTTTTTTGGTTCGAAAAAAAAATTAAAATAAATTTTGTATTATTAGATTAAAATAAATAAAATTATATTCATCTTAACCGTTGTTTTATTTTTATAAATTGATAATTCAACTTCCTAACTGTAATATTAAATAGATCGACAAAAACTGGTTTCAAACCAATGATCCATTAAGCCTTTGTAGTCCATGAATAGTTTGATAACCTAAGGGTGTTCATGACCCGGTTTATCCACGGATCCCGTTATCGGGTCCGAAATCTGATAGATTTGATAGTTGGTTTACTCGAGCCTAATATCTTTAAAAAGAGGGCTTCGATTTGCCCCTAAAGTCATTACTTGGTCCAAAGCTCTGCCCAATAACTTGCCCAAAAAACCCGTTAAAACCCAACCTAGCCCCGCCCACACAACCCACCTACCCTTCCATTGAAAAAAAAATTATACTTTTTGACCATTAATTTTGAAACTTTGAAATAAGTCTCTCAATGTTGGAATTTAAAGTTTTTAAAATTTAGATACTATTTATAATATATTATATTATTTTCTTTTCCATGAATTAAACATACAAATTTTAAAAGGTAGAATAATGTAATTGATAGATAAGTGAGTTGATGTTAACCTAGTTGAGATGTATTCATTCTATTGGATATAGTTCATCTTCTAATCAAAAAAAATTATTAATTATTTTATTTTTATCCATTTTGACTCTAATTTTGATTCAAAAATATAATTAACAAAAATATTAAGTTACAAAAAT
Organism: Ilex paraguariensis; assembly: GCA_963454935.2. Lineage (NCBI taxonomy): Eukaryota > Viridiplantae > Streptophyta > Magnoliopsida > Aquifoliales > Aquifoliaceae > Ilex > Ilex paraguariensis. The sequence continues at coordinate 721,153 of CAUOFW020000748.1, read as the reverse complement.
ATTTATTATTTTTAAATAAAGTTACATATAAAAAACTCGCGAGCTTGCTTGCCTAACAAGTCGGCCCAATAGGCTCACGAGTTAAACTGCGGGTAGTCTACCCTTACCTGAAACCCAGCCCGTCCAATAAATTACTTGAGTAAGGACTTGGACTTACACTATTCACATCCGGCCCGAAAAAAATTCGCGGACTTAACTTGGCCCAACCCATAGACACCCTTAGATAACCCAATGAATAATATCATGGATTTTGATTTGTTATCAATTAGGTCTGATGACCCGGCCTCATTTCAGGCCGATCTTGTATAGGCCCATGGATTGACCAGAAAATCAAAAATAATACTTGGTAAACTATGCTACCACTAATTCCTGAAGAGTAATGTTATATGCATCAAAATTTTTGCACCAAATGCGTGAAATGGAAGTTTCTCAAAGTGGTCTGGTGTTACCCCCTTAACTCGTTGGCTTGGCATTGACATATGACTGTCTCGCCCAAAGGTGTCGATGCCTTAATCAAATTGGGTTGTACTTTGGTGAAGCAAATCCTTATAACAAAGTTGGCTTCCTAAAGACTTGGAAGTGTATTTGGTTGGGTTAAAAAGTGGTTCAACAAAGACTCAAGTGACGTGTAACAATTATGCTCTTGGTTTAAGTTATTATGACTCATCGACTTAGAGTATGTCTGGTACTGTCAGTAGGGATATGCTCACTGATGTTATTATAGGGAGTGTTTGCGAAGAGGGTGTNATGCTCTTGGTTTAAGTTATTATGACTCATCGACTTAGAGTATGTCTGGTACTGTCAATAGGGATATGCTCACTGATGTTATTATAGGGAGTGTTTGCGAAGAGGGTGCTAGAGCAGCCTCTCTATGGACCCTTATACCCCTAAGCTTTGACACACCAAAGAAAAACATGACTCCAACAAATGCTTGTTATGGGTGGAAGTAAGGCATTTTAAAATTCGAAACCAGAGATGTGGGGCCGATGGTCGGTGGGACCCGTCGTTGACGAAAATCCCATGCATAGCTAAAGAAGTCAGAGCATGCATGGGTAAATTGAGCACGATCAATATGTTGATTGAAACCCCATGCATGATAAAGGAAGGCAACTCATGGATGGGCACAAGCAAACAAAACTGGTTGTTGGGCTCAAATTGTGGAGCATTGCTAGTTTGGAAGACCAAGCTATGAGCTAGGCATCGCTTGGCATGGAGTCAAGGCAAATCAGATATTGTTAGGTCGCAAGGAAGGCATGTGCATATCATGTGAGATGGTTCCGAGCAGTTAAGACATGTGCATTGCAGGTGGTGGCCTTTCCAGACGGTTGCTGTACATGACATGCGTGACAGTTCTGTGTAGTTACTGGCATGTGCACAACATGAGAGAAGTTACTGGCATGTGCTCACAGCATACAAAACAGTTATGAACAGTTGATAGTTGGGTTAACCAATTATTGCAACTTTCCTTATACCCTGCCATGATTAGCATATTTTGGGAGTTACAGAGGAATTCAACCATGATCAACAGATTGTGGAAAACTTTGTGGGCGAATCCAATTAATACTTTGCATTGCCCAAGCCGCTGAGCTTGTAACCGCCACATTATATGCTATTTACAAGTATGCTAGAGTCTACAGTGCAACCAAAAAAGTTTAAGCCCGTTTTGTAAATAAACCCCTAGGCGGTTTCCTTTAGATTTGCTGAGAAATAAAAAATTTGGCCATTTGACCTGTAATGCTTGTGTGCCTGCTGTTAGTTTGTGTGTTTGCCTATATTCTATTCATTGTGTGCTTCTATAAGCAATTGTATACGTTGATTGAGACTGAGTGTTAAATCTCAATGCCATCACGAGACAGAAAATTCGTGTGTGTAATTTGACCTCGTGACACTTGGCTTGGTTTACATATCGAGAGAAATATTCAGAAACAATGAAAGACATTCAGTCATTGCACATAACTGCTAAAACATCCGAGAAATATGCTTTCTTTCGACATAAAACCACATGTATTAGCAATGAACAGAAAAAAAATGCTTGCCTTTTTTCTATCATCAACTGGACAACAATTCAGGAGTGAACACAGCTGGCAAGTGAAAATTTTTCCTAATACAATTTTGTAACCAGCAAAAGGTACCGCGACAACCCACTTTTCTCCACAGGCATACATCCCGGTTTACCCTTCCTAACTGTCTATAGTTTAAACAATGACAACATACTTAACCTGCTTTGGTTTCCATTAGAGATACCAAGGTTTCCATTAGAGATACAAATGAACTTTTTACACCATAGCCCTCCAAACATCAGCTAACCCCGTGTTGCAACCTCAAAAGATGCTACACATCACAGATCTCTTCGACGTTGTACTATTAGAGGGTTACTGAGGGCATTTAGCTCTTTCCTCCTGATCCCTACCAGGACTAAGGCCTGGTATCTTCCAAAAAATGCCATCATCTATTCACACGTGTAACTATATACTTTCCTTTTTCTAGATCATAAATTGTCTTCAACTGGGGATTCCTCCTCCTTGACACATACGATACAATAAAAATCAACATGAGGGAGAAGCCTAATAGAACTAGAAATGTAGAAGAGTAATCTCTAATAATGGCAGCAACCCAGTTGGAATGCTCTATGTCCAAGTCAGCTGCAGTCTGCAGGATGAAAGCTCCTAATGCCCAATCAAGTGGGATATCTCGCACTTGATTAGCATATCGAATCCTGCTCAAGGGCCAATTCTTGTTAATAGGATTCGGTAAACATGTATGCACACATAAGCATGAGGGAGAACAGGGCACGGCATGGGAAGGCTGTGGCATGAACCCTACCTTGGACCTTGTAAACATGTAACCTTAGCTGATACTTAGTGATATATAGGAGCAAATGAAAAGTTCAATAGAAGACTCTGTAACGTGTCTAGTTAAATGGTGGTGAAGTCGTACCTTTCATCATCCAAAGCAATTCCAAGACTGTCATGGAGTAGGGCCACAATATATGCCGAAGAGAAGCAATAACGAAGCAAATCCTCCTCATGAAGTGAGTGGTGCTTCCTCTTTAATTTTGACCAATCCTCCTCACAGAATTGTTGTCCAGCCACCATTAGATCATAAAGAAATCCTTTCGGGACCAACCCAAAGAACTATTTGAAGAAAGAAAAATAAAGGATTCAAAACCATTCCCTCATAATGACAAGCAGAATAATCATCTCAAAGAAATAGCATTAGTAATTTTTCTGAAACAAAAATATACGAGAATAGTCTTATGACCTTTGATGTATAGAAGAAATTTTCAGTGGCTAAAAACTTTCCCTGAAGCTTGGGTATGAATGTTGATCCTATATAGCAGTGCTGATAGGAGCATTTCTCTACATTCAAACAGAAAGGATCTTCAATTACTATTTCCAGCAAGAAAGAAGGGGGTAACAACAATGTGTTTGCAGAAGAATTTGTGTACCTTTGCCATTTTGCAGCAGCATTAATGAAGCAGATCTGCACTCTGAGAAGTTACCACTGGGATGCAGGGTAGATAAGTATTTGTTCTTTTCAGCCAAAGAGCTAGGAGACAGTTTCCATGACTCCATGTCCTGTGTATATCCTTTTGGTGTACAAGGATCCATTGGTTTACTCCTCAGACCAGATTCAGTAGCTGCATTAACAGAACCTAGAGCTAAAAAATTCAGAAGTAAAGTAAAATTTCTACCATTTAACATTTCCAAACCCGCCCAGTAAAATCCATAAAACAAGTGTAGTCCTTAACATCCTTATACATATAAACGGCTTGCCATGATACACTCACTAAACAAGAGAACGACACTTTAATTACAAAAATGGGACCAAAACTTCAAAAATATGGTTATTCTAATAGACCGCGTGATCATTCCAAATTTTAGTTGACATCTGCACGAACGGCTTAGCATTTTGAGCACAAGTTCAATAGTAGGACTGTCAATTTTTGACACGACACGTTAACACGACATGAACCGAACACGAAATAAATGGGTCGAACACGAAATTAAATGGGTCAATGGATGTTTTAAACAAGTCAACACGTATAAACACGAAAAAAAAGCAAGTTGGGTTCATGTCGAAATTAGATCAACCCCCGTATATTTTAAACAAGTTAATATAATTTGACCCGAACCTGACCTACCCATTTATTACCCGTTTAACACATTTATCCAAATATATAAAAACAACAAAAAAAACATAACCCTTACCCACTTCCACTTTTCCCCTTTTTCACTCTCACTCTCAGTCGCTGCTGATTGCTTTGTCTGGAGGAGTAGAGGAGGGCTCACTGTTCAAGCCCTCATTGTTCTCGTTGTTCATGCATTCATCGTTGCTCAACCGAAAAGGTTTGTCCCTCTCTCTCTCTCTCTCTGCGCGCTGCGACTTAATCGAAGTGTAGAACATTTTGATTCAAATTACAGCACACAACACTCATACATTCCCTTGGCCACTAGCTGTGTAGTATTTCCCCTTAACTTATTTTTTTCTACTTAACTTTACAAGTTGTATTTGAAATTTGTGTTTTTTTTTTGTATTTTGACCAAAAATATAATGCTTTGTATGTGTGTCATATATTTTACTTACATATTTTTTTTTTTGGCATTTGTGTTGGGAACGGATGAATTCACTTCCATTGAATGACAAACATATTGATGGACCTTNCAAAAATATAATGCTTTGTATGTGTGTCATATATTTTACTTACATATTTTTTTTTTTTGGCATTTGTGTTGGGAACGGATGAATTCACTTCCATTGAATGACAAACATATTGATGGACCTTCCCCTGTAGCTGATGATGTTGCCATGGCTGAATCAAATCATGCTTCTGATATTCAAGATAGGCTAGAACTGGATGGTGTTGATCAGTGTTTTGAAAAGCTCGCCTAGGCGAGAAGCAAGGCGAGGCGAGCTTATCTCGCCTGGAGGACCCCAGGCGAAGCGAGAAAAAGCGAAAAAAGAAAAAAAGCGAACGCTTTATTATAAAAGGCGATTCTGCTTCACTCTTTTTTTTTTTTTTCTGATTACAGGTTAGTAGTCTCTTTTATTTTTTAATCACTAATGACTTTTTTTTTAAAACTATTGCTGGTCTTTTTTTTTTTTAATAAACAATGTTTCGAACAAAACATATTCATTTTTTTTCTTGTGTTGCTGAATTCATTTAGAATATTTATGGGATGTGAGAGTCAAGCGACTGCATGACAATTATGATAAAAAAAGGAAGCAGGAGTATCAGAAATGGGGGTAAATAATAGATTCTTCTACAAAGAAGTGTCTCTGATATGTCTTGGTTATACTTTTTCCTTTTCTTATATATATACAAATGGTACCAAAAAGTGGTCTATGCTTATACCATGTTTAATTATTTTAGTACATGTGAAATGTGCCTCTGTTCTGCTTTTTTTTATTCAGTATATAATTACATATGAAATTGTTTACAATTGATTCTGCTCCTGTCATGATCATTGTGCTTCTGTTTTTTTTTTTAGCTCATTCTGCTTCTATTTTTTTTTGTTGATTCTATTGCTGCTTCGGTTTTGCTGTCCTGTATTGCTTTTATTTTTTTTTTATCCTCATTCTGCTTCTTTTTTTTTTGTTACTAATTCTGCTGCTGTCCTAATTCTTCTTATTTTGTTGTCCTACCCTGTCAATATGAAAATGTATACAATTGTTAGTATTTGTTTGAATTTAAATGTTTAAGTTATGACTGTTATTAAGATTTGAGATATTATTAGTGTTTTTTTTAATTTAAATGTTTATGGTTTTACTTGCATTTAAATATTTAGTATATATAAAATTAGAACTTAGATTGTTTAGAAGTAATTAAACTAAAATATATATTTTTTTTAACTGTTCGCTTTGCTTCGGTAAAGCGTGTTGCTTCGCTTCTCGCTTCTCGCCTAGGCGTTAGGAGCCTTGGTCGCTTCGGTTCGCTTTACGCCTTAAATAACACTGGTGTTGATAAACCAACAAATAAATGTCAACAAAGGTTCACCTCAAAAGTATGGAGAAACTATACTTTTCTTAAAGAACCAAGACCAGAAGGATTGCTGAGATGCGAATGTAAGAAATGTAAGCAAGTTTATAATGTTGATAGTAAGCACGGCACTGGGAATTTCAAGCGACACACTGAAATTTGTTTGAAGCGAACCACCTATGATATTGGTCAACTACTTATAACCTAATCCAATGGTGCTTCGAGATCTAGATCTTTTAAATTTGACACAAGAAAGTTTAAAGAGCTATTGATTTGTGCAATTGTTAGAAATGAACTTCCATTTCAATTTGTTGAGTATGGTGGCATTAGAAGTCTTTTCACCTACTTATGTCCCCAAGTCATACAAATTTCTAGGAATACTGCTAGGGTGGAAGTTATGAAAATGCATGCTATAGTGAAAGAGAGGATTTCTCAAGAACTGCAAGACTTGCCTGGTAGGATTTGTTTGGCTTCTAACTTGTGGACTTTTATTGTTACTCACGGTTACTTGAGTCTCACTGCACACTACATTGATAAAGATTGGGTGTTGGAAAAAGAGAATTATGAAATTCTCTTACATGCCTCCTACCCATACTAGAGTTGCTTTGTGTGAGAAGATTTATAGTTTGTTAAATATGAAATTCTCATATTTTGAATTGCTTAGTTCAAGAAGGTTTGAAGGAAATTGGTGAAGTTGTTGAAAAGATTTGGGAATGTGTGAAATATGTAAAAGGATCTCAAGTTAGGAAGAAAAAGTTCTTGGAATGTGTTGCACAAACATGTTTGGATAGTAAGAGAACTTTGAGGCAAAATATTCCAACTAGGTGGAATTCAACCTATCTCATCTTTGCAAGTGTCATTTACTATCATCGTGCATTTTGTCATTTGCAACTAAGTGATTCTAATTTTAGACATTGTCCAACTCAAGAAGAATGGGATAGAGTGCAAAACATTTGTAGGTTCTTAGAATCTTTCTATGATGCTACTTGTGTTTTTTCTAGTTCCAAGTATCCTACCTCAAATTTGTACTTTCTAGAAGTTTTCTTGATTTAGCTTAATTTAAGTGAAGAGATGAAAAGTTCAGATGTTTTCATGAGGAGGATGGCACATCAAATGTTTGGGAAATTTGATAAGTATTGGTTGGAGTATAGCTTGGTTTTGGCTATTACGGTGATATTTGATCCTCGTTATAAAATTTAGTTTGTGGAATTTTCCTATAAGAAGCTTTATGGTGATGAATCATTTGAGTTCAACCGTGTTTGTGAGAAGTTATTCTTTTTGTTTGATGAGTACATGCACAATTCTTCTAAGGCTAGTTCTTCACAGACATCAGCTTCTCAGGACGTAGATCATGGTTCTCGTGGTAGTCAACAACATCATAGCATCAATCGGATCAAAGCTAAACTTATGGTGATATGATTTTTTTAATTTACTTGCATTGAGTTACTAATTTAGTATTATATGATATTAAGATTGATTCTCTTTTAACTTGTTTTGTCTTCTTGAACATAGGAATTTGACTCGTATGAGAGTGAAGCATTCATTTGTAGTGCACAGAAAAGTCAATTACAATTGTATTTGGATAAGCCAAGGGTTGATAGAAATGAAAAACTTGATGTACTTGCTTATTGGAAAGCTCACCAATTTCGTTATCCGGAACTTGCTCTAATGGCTCATGATGTGTTAAGTGTTCTCATTTCTACGGTTGCTTCGGAGTCTGCATTTAGCACCTGTGGTAGGGTTCTTGATTAGTATCGTAGTTCTTTGAAGCCAAAAGTTGTTGAGGCTTTGATATGCACAAAATATTGATTGTTTGGAGAAAGAGGTAAATATAAGTTATGTGATTGCTTTAGAATTTGTGTTTTAAATAATGAAATCTTAATTCTTATGCATGTATATATTTATTTCATTTAGATCTTATACAAAATAATTTGGAGGACATTATAGAAAATATGATTAATATCAACGTTGAGCAAGATGGTTCTACTATGATTGATGATGATCATTGATTGAAGGTACATCATTATTTTTAGTGTTTAATCTATTAGTTTGTGTTTGTCTTGTTTTGCTTTTCTGATTAAAGTATTTCTTCTTTTGATTAGAATCCATGAAGTGTCAAAGTTTTGTGTGCTGCCTTGCAGGAGGAACAGAAACTGCTTATTTTGTTTTAGTTTCATGTAGGGATGTTAATGGACCAAAGCGGGGGCGGGGGGTATAGTCTTCANGGGCGGGGGCGGGGGCGGGACGGGGATAAGGGTAAGTTCATCCCTACCTTCATCCCCATACGGGTTTATATGAGTATCCCCGTATACGTCTACCATCCAATACGTATAGTTCATCCCCGATCCAAACGGGACGGGTTTGGACGAATACCCATTTTTTTCCGGTCCACTGCCATCCCTAGTTTCATGTAACATGTCAATAGCAAGTCATCTTTTAGAATATGATCTCAAAAATGACTTGCTATCTTGCTATTGCTTTTGCTTATTTGCTACTGTTTTTGTTTTATTATGCTAGTATATTTTATATATTATATGAATGACTGATGTGGAACATATGGTCTTAACATAATGGAAGTATATTAGTATAGTTTCTGTTTTTATTTTTTGGGTTGAAACTTGAATGCATTTTAATTAAATAGGTTAAATAGGTGCAAGATCAGATTTGAAATATTTGAGATGCAGTAGGATCAGAGATCAGGATGAGAGATGCGATCAGAGATCNGAAACTGCTTATTTTGTTTTAGTTTCATGTAGGGATGTTAATGGACCAAAGCGGGGGCGGGGGGTATAGTCTTCATCCCCGTACCCGCTTAAAAAATTCTCGTCCATCCCCGGTCCACCCCCGCTAACGAGTATAATTTTCATTTCCATCCCCGTTTGCGGGTAAATTTATAATCTCCGTCCCCATCCCCGTCCCCGCTTCCCCCATACCCGCCTAAGCCCAAGCTAAGCATAATCATTGTTGCATTTGACGACCCCAGTTGTTTGCCCACATAACTTGCAGAACAACACAAATATCTAGAACAACTCTAAAACTTATAGTTTGTCTTAGAATGTAGCAGCCAGCAGGTTGAAGGCTAGAACAATGTTTATTTCAAACATTCTGACCTTGGAAATGCTTTATTAAAATATTCCGATACACTTTAGTGGTTGATGATCTAAACTTGTCACCATCACAAATGAATAATATCCACTATATATATATATATATATATATATATATATANGAGGAGAAAACAGGAATATGGAAAAACATAGAACAAAAGGGATATATATATATTTAACGGGTAACGGGGACGGGACGGGGATAAGGGTAAGTTCATCCCTACCTTCATCCCCATACGGGTTTATATGAGTATCCCCGTATACGTCTACCATCCAATACGTATAGTTCATCCCCGATCCAAACGGGACGGGTTTGGACGAATACCCATTTTTTTCCGGTCCACTGCCATCCCTAGTTTCATGTAACATGTCAATAGCAAGTCATCTTTTAGAATATGATCTCAAAAACGACTTGCTATCTTGCTATTGCTTTTGCTTATTTGCTACTGTTTTTGTTTTATTATGCTAGTATATTTTATATATTATATGAATGACTGATGTGGAACATATGGTCTTAACATAATGGAAGTATATTAGTATAGTTTCTGTTTTTATTTTTTGGGTTGAAACTTGAATGCATTTTAATTAAATAGGTTAAATAGGTGCAAGATCAGATTTGAAATATTTGAGATGCAGTAGGATCAGAGATCAGGATGAGAGATGCGATCAGAGATCAGGAATTAAAATTCTAATGCATGATTTTACATGTAAATTCTAATGCATGAATCCAACTGAAGGAGTATGCTCCAGTTGTAGGCAATAAACTCCGGCTGAAGCAAAACAGACAGGAGGTGAGAAGCAGCTGAACAGGCAGTGCAGTTGAAGCAGACATCGCAGTACAGTTGACGTTATTGTTTACTGTTTCTTTTCTTTTTTTTTTTTTGGTGGCACTAATGGATTGTATGCAATCAGGTGAAATATCCACTGGGCTTGATAGTTCAACAACGCATCAAATTGTTAATTATCTTAGATACACAACTCATGCTCTTGATGGGACTACAGTCATTTCACTCTTGCAACCAGATCAAGATGTTTACCAGTTTTGAGAACAAAAAATGTATCGTAGTTCTTGATGATCATGGATGAATTGTGTAGGGTATGTGGGGGTGTAGGAGGCTGCTGCTTGTTGGTCTTGCTGGAGCATCTTTGGAGCTGGAATGATTGTGTAGGCATAGAAAGTGGCTGTTTTTAGTGCCCATAGAAGAAATTTCTAGTTTTTTTTTTCATGTTTTGAAGGATTAAAGCCATTTAATTGGAAATGGATGTTAGGAATTGATTTCCTTTTGCTTCTTGTAATTCTTTGAATTTTATTCAATAAAATCTTTTGGTTTTTTTTTAAAGTTGTTAAACAAATAGAATTTGATATGTGGGTTAAACTGGTTAACATGTCATATAATGTGTTAACTCGAAAATGACCTGTTTATTAAACGTGTCAAACATGTCAGGTTCGGGTAACACGTTTAATGGTCACGTCAAGTTAGTGTTTACACATCTCGACACGATTATTAAACATATCAGGTTAGTATTTAGGAATTTTTCACAAACCCGACACGAAATGACCTAACCCGACACGTTTAACAACCCTACTCAATAGTTTATCTATATTCATAATGAAATTTATCTCAAGGCAATGGCAGAAAAAAAATCACATCGATCTAATAAATCTGCCACACAAAAGGGTTGCAAAGGAAAACGGGAATAAGTAGGAATGGGCTTGACAAATAACATAAGTGGCAAAGTCTACATAACAATCAAAAGATTCAAAACTAAACGGCACAGCCTTGAATTCAAGTACTTCTGAAAGAACATTTATCAACCATCTAGCAAAACATGTAAAGCAAGCATATTAGGGTTCTAGATATTGCACAGAGACTTCAAGGCAAGTGAAGAAGAAAACATCCTGCCTATAAGCAAACCAGTCTTCAATGATTGTCGGTGGGTTAGCTGTTTCTACAGTCTCTGAGGTCTGCATCATGGTTCAATCTTGAGGAATTATTTACACTGCGTTTGGTAACCTCAAGTTTCTGTTTTTTTTTTTTTTTAATTTTTGGGACAAATGAAAATAAAAATATGTTTGGTTAATGTTTTCAGTTTTTTTTTACTGATCCGTTTTGAAAACAATGTCAGTTCTCAAAAACATCCAAAAAAACAAAAACAGGCGGAAGATGGGGCCCTATTTAATGAGGACTCGACTTTGAACTTCATTAACAACAACAAATTTTTCTTTTTCCCTCACCATTTAGAAGGCCAAAATAAAGGAAGCTCTCCTCCATCTTCTCTCTTCTGTGCAACTTCCAACCGAAGGTTCTGCCCCATCGTTAAAGAGGCTTTGGCCCTTCGTCAAAGAACTCTTCAGGGGTGGTGTTTTCAGGGTGGGTTTTCCTGACATGGGGGGGGGGGTTTGGTTTAGGGAGCGGGGAGTGGTGGATTTCAGTGGTTTGAGGTGGGATTGGATGGTTGTTAGTGGTGGATTTTTTGTATAATACCAAACATATTTTTTTTCACAATTTTTTAAATATAAATGACTATCAAACATATTTTATATTTTTAATTTTTATCACAGAAAAAACAAAATATATTTTTGTTTTTAAAAAAAAAAACATAAAAACGAAAACGTTACTAAACACATCCTTAACTACAACAAATATATGTATGCATATGTCTAGATCCAAGTTTAATCTTCCACATTCATAGAAAGATGTTAGGTATTATTAAACATACATCAGTTCGATAATTTAGGTTACAGGCCAGACAACAGGTGTTCAGAGATCCTTAAATTAAATCGCATAGAACCACTAGCACAAGTAAAAGTGTATCTTCTTACCCAATTCAAAACAAGTAATTTGCATGTTTTGCTTTTCTGATCGATAACAGCAAGTAACTCTCACAATAAGCCAAATTCATTATTCTAAAGATTCACGAGACATATTATGTATAAAGGACCAACAGCAAAAGGAATAGAATTTCTACCTACCCAATTCCAGGCCCCTCGTACCAAGGGATTCCCGCAGTAAGTCAAATGCAACATTCTGCAAAATTACAACGAGTTAGCATAAATCATATATCAAAGGCAAATTAATAACAACGTTTCTACTGATGAACAGTATTCAACTGTGTTGTTGAGAGCTGGAAACAACAAAAATAGGCTCAGGAAAGTTTATCAGATGAATATGTAAAAGAAAGCCCATATATCAGTCACAACCGCAAACTCAAAGATCAGCATATCTTGATAAAATTTCACATAACTGGAGTGAGCTTTTTTGGAGAGAGCAAACAATTGTCTCTTGGTTTTAATCCATCCCTAATTTTGACCACCTTAAACAATTCAACCTTTCTAGTTTCTACAGAAAATTTCATTCTTCAAACATACTCTGATAATCTAGTCTTGAATTCAATGAAACTTAGTCTCAATCCCTCAGCAAAGAACCTTAACATTCAAAATGAATTAAAATTGCCACATGTAAATTCAAGTTCCTGATGAATGAAATCAATATAGGACAGATGAGCAATTGAATGCTTGGCATACATATCAAGAACAGCCATAAATCACATAAAAAACTAGAATTCCCAAGAGCATGAAGAAAGAAAAAAAGTAATAACTCAACACAAAGTAGAAAATATGAATGATAAGCTGATAAAGACACAAACACATATTCCATAATTTGTCAAATTTAATACTGGAAAACATAGTATCTATAACATTGACAATAATGGTAAGTGTCGCTGAGAAAACACAACTACTTCGAAGCTCAGGTTACCTGACCAAATTGAAGCAAGCTATGACTGTAGAGATTGTAAGAGAAATTCCCGAATTTGATTCTATGAGAGAATTCAGGAGGAATATGCTCACTTGAGACAAACGTTACCTGAAATAGTTATCAACCAATGTTCAGGTTGACAATCATATATCTCATCCTTTCCAAGAGTACCATCCATGCAGAATTGTTAAAACTCATTTCAAAAGCTTAAGAAAGTGAAAGGAAACAATAATCTATTGGCTGAGGTCTAATACAAAGTTTCTGATGACCGACACAACATAAGAACCCAAAAATTTCTTGGGTAGATGTATCATTAAATACCTGATCAAAAACGAAAACTTATATCAATATCCTAAAATAATACAATAAAATACCGTGAACTAGTCCTCCCTTTTTTTTCTATCCAGGGACATATTATTCTTCTAGTTCCAGAGTGTGTTGCAATTTATTTTTCCCCTAAATTTCTAGGAACTAAAATTATGTAACTTATCCACAATTTTATATGCGCAGAATTTTTTACAATAACATATCCCCTAAATAAAATAGAAAAAAATTTAATTAAACCTGAGCAGAAGCACCACCAAGCTCAATAATTCCAGTAGTTTGGTAAGGATCTGCTCCAAGAGTGCCAAGGGCATAATTAGCAACAACCCAAGCATATACCCCTTCATCGGAGCCTAAAACAACAAAAAAAATCCAATGTTACCTATACAAGTAACAGAACGCAAATGGACACAAATTGAAACAGGTATTCTTAGTCCATTGTTCCGTATGAAACAGCAGCCATGAGCCATTTATAAGGTGTCTGCATGTACTTGTGATTGCCTAAAGCATTCAAAGAGGTGTATGGAAGTCTGGGTATAATGTCTTTTTTTTCGTCTATGGGTATCAAATATTAATGCATCATGAACAATCAAAGTGAGCTAATAAGCATGGTGAAAAATCATATTATATGCGTCCACAACCTCCAATAAAAATTGACATTTCAATCAGATTTTTCCAGCAAGTGATCCAATACTACTATCCAATATCTGTAGCACCTTAAATTTAAGGCGTAGAATTTTTAACAATAAAATGCCAAGTTACAACTTTTTATAATTCTACGTATAAATTTAAGACGTTGAATTGTTGCAATACATAGCACATTCCTGCCATTGCATTCACATCCTATAAACAATTATTTCGCCATGTACTAATAACAAAAACTAATATCAAACACTAACAATGTTTAAATGCTTACAATCCAAAAATAACTCAAAATCATAAATCAAATAACCTAAAACAATATTTCCCATACCTGAAATAACAGACGCCCAATCATCCCGAAACTTAAACTGCGACGACCTCAACACACTCCTGCAAGCCTCCAAAATCCTTTCTTGCACCTCCTTCTCCAGCAACCTCATCCCTGCGGTCGCCATTAGCCGGATCTCCGTCTCCTTCCAGTACTCTCTGGGCACTTTTTTCCTCCCAAATTCCACCAGATCCGCCACCGATCGCCCCGCCCCCTCCGGCTCCGCCGCATACGCCGACAACCCCGGATTCACCCGCATAGAATCCCACCCCTCCCCGCCAAAATCAAACTCCGACACTCCATTCCTAATCCTATACCCAAACACATGAATTCGTGTCCCTGTGCTTCCTCCATCGATCACAATCCCGTACTTCTTTTTCACAGAATTGAGATTATTTGCCGAAAAAATAAATAAATACCACAATAATGACAGAATCAGAGCAATAACTGTGAAGAGAATTATGTTTGACCTCGTGTTTGTGGTGTTGTGTTTAGGACTCCGGTGGGTAAAGAGATTGCTGGATCGGAAGGGTGGGTTTGGCCGGAATTGATGCTTGATCGAGTCCATATTACCGTTGGTAGTGTTGTGATTTGGATCAAGGGTACGAGCATTCGATCGTCGCATCAAAATATGATGATTGGTGAACCATATGATGAAACATTCATATGGCTCACGAATTCGAATTCTGGGGTGGGAGGGAAAGGGTTTTTGATCGGAGAAAGAGAGAGCTGCTGATGGAGATTCCGCCCCTCTCTCTCTCTCCGTCTCTGTCTCTGTTGTGGCGATGAATCAGAGCTGCGTCTTAATTAGGGCACGTGCTTCAATGGCCGGTCTGGAATCGGTTTACTCGGTTTCTTCTTTTGCGGGTCGTTTGGAGTAAAAGCGCGTGCGGTTGTACGGATGTGTAGAATCCATCCAATCGAAAAGTTGGCCTGGAGTAAGGACCATGTCACCATTGGGCTTCATCTGGGCTGAAGTAAGGTAAGGGTCTCCATTGGGCTTTAATTTGAGCTGAGTAAGGACCATGTCTCCATTGGGCTGAAGTAAGGACCATATCACCATTGGGCTTTTATATGGGCTGGAGTAAGTGCGTGTCTCGGCTTTAATTTGGGCTAAAGTAAGGCTAGTGCTTGTATTGGGCTTTTAGATGTGCTGGAGTAAGGTGGGTGTCTTAATTGGGCTTCAATCTGGGCTAGACTAAAGGCCCTGTGAATTCACAATATTCTGTGTGTGATTTGATCTGTGGTAGAGTAGACTCGGAATTTTATTGGTATTATTAACCGCATTAATTGTATATTTTTTATCTGTAAAATGGCTCAAGTTAGAGAGTCTCTCTAATTTTTACTCAAAACTTATTTAAATTCGAATTTGAGTAAAACAGACTAAAACACAAAAGATACCTCTTTTTTTATTCAAACACGAGTAACTTATTGAAGGGGAGTATTGGAATTATCGGATTCCTTTCCCTTATTACTTCTCTGATTCCATGTTTTGTGTTTATTTTCTTTCTAAGTTATGTTCCCACAGATTATGTATTCTATCCTATATGTATTCTATCCTATAGATTATGGGACAATCTTGTATATCCCGTTAACCTCTCCTCTCAATTACACATATCATGATACTCTCTTGTACATATATACAATAGGAATAATGTAATACATTCATTTAGTTTTCTCAAATTCGTTTTCNAATCTTGTATATCCCGTTAACCTCTCCTCTCAATTACACATATCATGATACTCTCTTTTACATATATACAATAGGAATAATGTAATACATTCATTTAGTTTTCTCAAATTCGTTTTCTTAACGACCCTCTTTTAAAGATTTAATAGTCATGTTTCACCGTCTTTTAAATTTGAGTCTACGTTTAAACCAAAACTTACCCTTTTGAATTTTGATACTTTTGTAAGATTGATGTGATGGGCAGCATTGGCATAAGCTTATTGTTTTCAATACAATATGTATCCTTTGCTTTGCAAGTCCATTTTGCTTTTAGTGAAGTGACGAAAAACAGTAGCCCCTTATCTAGTGAGATGATGGCACTCACCCACCCGCCCGCCTAGCAAACTCTCTTATGGCAAATGGTTTACTTGGATTTTTACGAGGCAATCTTTGGTAATGTCAACTATGGTTGGAGTTGCTTAATAAGCCCACACAAAACACATTCAACCTCTACAATGACAATCTCAGCTCTGTCACTAAACACACTCTCTTACTCGAATTTTAATACCAACAACTTGTTCACAAATGCAACCACAGAGTCACCTCACCTACTCTCTCTTCTACCCAAATGTACTTCCCTCAAAGAACTAGAGCAAATCCAAGCCTTTTCCATAAAAACCCAACTCCAAAATGACACCAGTGTAATCACCAAGCTCATTAATGTATGTACTCTTAATCCCACCAGTGCCTCCATGGTTCATGCCCATCTATTGTTCGACAGAATTCCCCAGCCAGACATTGTCGTCTGCAACTTCATGGCCCGTGGCTATGCCCGCAGTGACACCCCACTTCGTGCTTTTGTGCTTTTCGCGCAAATTTTATGTTTTGACCTTGTCCCTGATTACTATACTTTCCCTTCTCTCTTCAAGGCATGTGCGAGTGCCAAAGCTTTACAAGAAGGCAAACAATTGCATTGCCTTTCTATAAAACATGGGCTAAACCTTGACATATATGTGTGTCCTGCTCTAGTGAATATGTACACTGAGTGCAATGACATTTGTTCAGCTCGTTGTGTATTTGATAGGATATTGGAACCTTGTGTGGTAACTTATAATGCGATGATAACTGGTTATGTTAGAACTAGTCAGCCAAATGAGGCGTTGTCGTTGTTTCAGGATTTGCAAGAGAGAACTATTAAGCCAACTGATGTTACAATGCTTAGCATTCTTTCATCCTGTGCTTTATTAGGAGCATTGGACATAGGAAAGTGGATGCATGAGTATGTTAAGGAGAATGGGTTTGATCAATATGTTAAGGTGAACACTGCACTTATTGATATGTATGCAAAGTGTGGGAGCTTGGACGATGCAGTTTCTGTATTTGAGCACATGGTTTTTAGAGATACTCCGGCATGGTCAGCAATGATTGTGGCTTATGCTTTTCATGGCCATGGTTACCAAGCCATATCGATGTTTAAAGAGATGAGAAGGGCTCAAGTTCAACCTGATGGGATAACTTTTTTGGGTCTTTTGTATGCGTGCAATCACAGTGGACTGGTTGAGGATGGTTGGAGATATTTGTACAATATGAGAGACAAATATGGCATTGTTCCTGGGATAAAGCATTATGGTTGCATGGTGGATTTGTTAGCTCGAGCTGGCCACTTAAATGATGCTTATAGGTTCATAGAAGAACTGCCAATTGAGCCCACACCAATACTTTGGAGGACATTGTTAGCTGCTTGTGGCAGCCATGGAAACATAGAATTAGGGAAGCGTGTAATTGAGCATATTTTTCAATTGGATGAATCTCATGGTGGGGATTACGTGATCTTCTCAAACATGTGTGCAAAATCTGGGAGGTGGGAAGATGTCAACTATGTCAGAAAGCTGATGAAAGATAGAGGAGTGGTAAAGGTACCTGGGTGTAGCTCAATAGAGGTGAACAATGTAGTGCATGAATTCTTCTCTGGGGATGGGACACGAATCGAGTATAGAGAGCTGCACCAGGCACTTGATAAGTTGGTTGGGGAATTGAAACTAGTTGGGTACATTCCTGATACTTCTTTGGTACTTCACCCAGACATGGAAGAGGAAGAGAAAGAAGCAACCCTTAGATATCATAGTGAGAAAATGGCTATTGCTTTTGGTCTCCTAAACAGTCCCCCTGGAACAACTATTCGTGTTGTGAAGAACCTTAGAATCTGCAAGGATTGCCATTCTGCTGCCAAACTTTTATCATCTATCTTCCGTAGACGTATAATTGTCAGAGATATGCAGCGGTTCCATCATTTTGAAGGTGGGAAGTGCTCTTGCGGAGATTACTGGTAGTAGAATTGATTAAAAGCAGAATTCAGTCTAATCATATTGTTAAAGTGTACATAGGCGGTATTGTGACAATACTCTCCCCTGTAATACATTTGTAGAGTTATTTAACCATACTCGTGAGATACGAATGATTCATATTCTAGATTACCGGTTAATTTAATGAGTGCTCCATTTCAGCTGCTGATTTTACCATGTCTTGTGTCATATGGGATAATAAAATGCAAGGGTCACACTCAGCTTTGGGAGAGCTTGTCCACATTGGTTAAGTCTGACCTCCCAAGCTTGGATATTAACCAACTAACTGGATGCTCCTATTATGGTACTGGAGCTCAGTGTTGTGGGTAATGTGCTAAGTATCACCAGTTTCTTACAGAAGATCCTTAAACATTGGCTTGGTTTTGGCTTCAACAAATTTGTGAACTGTGGAAACAGAAATATGCAATGTCTGCAATTTGGCATCTTACCCACTTGGAATCCTTGAACAGATTCAATTACTAGAAGGGATAAGATAGCATGTTAATCAGGCATGAGTAGATTTGACAGTGCAAAGAAAATGAGTCTATTAATTAAAATCATACAGTGAACCATGAAAAGTAGTGTCTGACACAATTACTTTCGAATACTGTGGCGGATCTACTTTTATGATCCGAATGGATCTGTAGCATAAAAATGATCCAAATCCAGAACCGTGTCAATTCATTTTCACCATTTTCCCACAAGTTCATTCTGATCTTCCACAAAGTTTTAGGGGATAACTTGATAACTATGATGACAAAATGGTAACAACCACCACTTCTGAAGTCTTCGGTTCATCAATTAGGTTAGTCTGAACGCATTAGTTGTTAGAGATCTGGAGACCAGCCAATCAACCAAAGTTTCATACTGGCCGACTGATGCCGTTGTATTTTCTTCTTGTGAATGATGACACTAGCCTTCCATGTGATGACAAATATGGACGCCAATTGTACCCACCAACTCGATCTCGAAGTCGAACTTGATCTAACCCAAAATTCGAAAATGACCCGATTAATTGATATGTAAAATAAATAGGTCAAATTAATGTTAGACACGAATAATACAATTAACGGGTACTGTAGAAAAAAATAAATATTTAATGGGTATTGTACATAGAAAATGATTATTTGGTAATTTTTTTATTTTAAAAATAGATTTATATGAGTTTTTGTAGAGTTAAATAATTTTTTATTGATACGAATATTAACACAAATATTAATACGAACACGACAAATACCGAAAATGATATGACACGAAAATGACAAGATACGAAAGTGACACGATATGAAAATAACTTCATATCATTGACACCCCTAAATTGACAAATTAAAATAAACTAAAAAGAATTTCATATGATTAATTAAATGTTAACGAAAAATAGATTAAGAACCACGAGAGTATACCGTGGCGTAAAAGAACCCAAAAGCAACATTTTTCTTAGACCTACAAATTTTAGACATGATTAGCCAATTGAAATGAAATTGACATTAAAAAGAGAGAGAGGGAGCGTGCATGTGATAAATTGGTGAACTTGTTAGAATTGTTAAATAAATAAATTAATATAAAATAACTAAACACGACAAAGAACACAATCAAACATGACTTATACGTGACACAAAATCAAAATGATAAAAACTTAACTATTCAAAGATTGGAAACGGATTAAGTATAATTTAATTAAATCTTTATAAAACACGACTTAACAACATAAATTGAGCCGTTAGTCAAACGAACTCGAGTCAAGTTTGAAAAGTTTGTTTCTTAATCAAGTTTTAAAAATTGTTTAAGTTCGACTCGTTTAGGAAACGAGCCAAGTTTGAACGAACCGAACCCGAGTCGAGTCTGAATATTTGTACATAAACAAATCAAGTTTAAACTGAGTTTATAGGGTTTATTTTCTAAACGAGTTTAAAAACTTGTTCAAGTTCGAACTCGTTTAAAAAAAGAATTGATCCCGAATGAACCTAACCCAAGTCTAGCCGGAGTAATTTAATTAACGGCCCTGTGCTTAAGCATGATNCAAATTTTAGACATGATTAGCCAATTGAAATGAAATTGACATTAAAAAGAGAGAGAGAGAGAGCGAGCATGTGATAAATTGGTGAAGTTGTTAGAATTGTTAAATAAATAAATTAATATAAAATAACTAAACACGACAAGAACACAATCAAACATGACTTATACGTGACACAAAATCAAAATGATAAAAACCTAACTATTCAAAGATTGAAAACGGGTTAAGTATAATTTAATTAAATCTTTATAAAACACGACTTAACAGCATAAATTGAGCCATTAGTCAAACGAACTCGAGTCGAGTTTGAAAAATTTGTTTCTTAATCAAATTTTAAAAATTGTTTAAGTTCGACTCGTTTAGGAAACGAGTCAAGCTTGAACGAACCGAATCCGAGTCGAGTCTGAATATTTGTACATAAATGAGTCAAGTTTAAACTGAGTTTATAGGGTTTATAAACTTGTTCAAGTTCGAACTCGTTTAAAAAACGAATTGATCCCGAATGAACCTAACCCAAGTCTAGCTGGAGTAATTTAATTAACGGCCCTGTGCTTAAGCATGACTGACCTATCGACAAACCTATTAGTAGGGGACTATTAAGTGGACACCACTGTGGAATATTCGACTATGATTCGTTGCACCGATCATGTGCTTCTTCTTGTCTGTTTCAAGAAGACGTGAGGCAACAGACAACACAGAGAAGCCGAAGCAGTACAGTTTTCACACATGAAAGAAATTTAATTGATTGACTACGGCTAAGGATAAGTTCACATCTTTTCATTTTGGCCTATAAGTACAGCTATCAACGATGCTCTATTATCACTTCAGCTTGAAACAAATTCAAACCAGAGAGNTGAGGCAACAGACAACACAGAGAAGCCGAAGCAGTACAGTTTTCACACATGAAAGAAATTTAATTGATTGACTACGGCTAAGGATAAGTTCACATCTTTTCATTTTGGCCTATAAGTACAGCTATCAACGATGCTCTATTATCACTTCAGCTCGAAACAAATTCAAACCAGAGAGAGAGAGAGAGAGAGAAAGAGAGATGGAGAAGAAATTCAGCATTGCAATGTTAACTAAGCTCTGGATAGTCCAGTGGGTATCACTTTTATGTGCTGCTCAAGGTTTCGATTTCTTCTACTTTGTCCAACAGGTAAGCAACTATTTATATATGTGCATTTAGTACTAGTAGCAATCCAACTCACAAAAATTGGTTTAGTGGTTAAAAAAATGACGGGATGTGTAAACCCGTAAACCCGAACGTTATGAATTATGCATAATTTCGGGTTTAGTCAATGGAATTGGTTAGCGAGTGAGTATGCATATTTGGGCTTCGCATTGCATCCATGAGTCCTCATAGTACACGTGGTTGGAACAATTCTGTGCAGCCGAAAAAAAATAATAAAAAAGTAGCAGTCTGCATAAATTTTTAGCTCGGAACTCACTCTTTCATGTACACTTTGGTGTTGTGCTTATAGTGGCCAGGATCATATTGCGACACAAAGCAAAGTTGTTGCTACCCTACGACAGGAAAGCCAGCAGCAGATTTTGGCATTCATGGACTTTGGCCAAACAACAATGATGGCTCTTACCCATCCAACTGTGATCCTAACAGCCCGTATAAGCAATCCGAGGTACAAAGCTGTTGTGATCGTTTCCATGACTTGAACCCGTGACTTGAAAGTTATAGTTCAAAAGGCCTACCCTATCCTAATTTCTTGTATGTAATGCTACAGATATCTGACTTGATCAGCAGAATGCAAAGTAATTGGCCAACACTGGCTTGCCCCAGCGGCAGTGGTTCAACATTTTGGTCACATGAATGGGATAAACATGGCACATGCTCTGAGTCTGTCCTCGACCAACATGGCTACTTCAAATCAGCTCTTGACCTCAAGCAGAAACTAGGTCTCCTCCAAATACTTCGGAATGCAGGTAGCCCTTTTCAATCGATTCAACTAGACTGAGGTTACAATATGCTACTTGGATGGGTTGAAAGGTTAACCTAGACTCAACCCAAGTTATAAAACACCCCACCTGAGTCCAACCCTAATACTGCCCATATTTAGTTTTTAAACGTCGAATTGAAATTCAAGTTGAAATCAATTTTAATTTTCATTTTATAACATTTGGACTAGAATTCAGACTCAAATCAGGTGGACCCTAAATTTGATTCTTGAGATAAAAGGTCGGGCTATAACTGAGTTCCGTGAACTCGAGGCTCCAACTTAGTATTCACATTGGATTGAGTTTTCATTGCCCAAGTCCAACCAGTGTGTTACGAACTTTTGCCTAATATTGAATATTTTGGGTTGGGCTTGGAATGAGTTCGGATTGACCTGTCCAAATTGTATCCCTAATTTTTTAGTACTGAATATTCGGGGTTGGGATCGAATTGAGTTCAAGTTGACCCGTACAAGTTGCATTACAATTTTTTTGTACTTGGTTATGTAACTAATTGGAGAAACAAAATGGTGCAGGTATCAACCCAGATGGGGGTCTATACAGCTTAAGTAGCATTAAAGGAGCTATAAAAAACTCAATAGGGTACACTCCTTGGATTGAATGCAATGTTGATGCATCTGGTAACAGCCAGCTTTACCAGATTTATA
The DNA here is from genome assembly GCA_963454935.2 of Ilex paraguariensis. Taxonomy (NCBI): domain Eukaryota; kingdom Viridiplantae; phylum Streptophyta; class Magnoliopsida; order Aquifoliales; family Aquifoliaceae; genus Ilex; species Ilex paraguariensis. The sequence continues at coordinate 698,371 of CAUOFW020000748.1, read as the reverse complement.
CTTGTGTGGACACTTCAGGGTCCAAGCTCATAGAATGCCCTGTTTTTCCCAGTGGGAAATGTGGTACCAACATTGAGTTCCCTTCATTCTAGACATGTATTGAGGGGTAGTCTCATCATCTCTCTCTGGTTCCATCATATGCTTGATTATGGCCATTTGTATTGAATACTCATTTGAATCTTCAATAAAAGTTGTTGATCTAACTCTGTATATGGTGTTGAATTAGTGTGCATGAATTTAGATCATCTCTACATCTAATTAAATTGTTATAAGCATAAGTTCAAAATTCGTATGATTATGCATACTTTCACGGTATTTAAAAAAAAATGGCGGGTGGCAATGGTGACAAGGAAATCTTGGAAGTCATCCAAGATGCCTTAGAAGTATCGAACTTGGTAGTTAGTCGTGTCAGTCACGANGGCGGGTGGCAATGGTGACAAGGAAATCTTGGAAGTCATCCAAGATGCCTTAGAAGTTTCGAACTTGTAGTTAGTCGTGTTAGTCACGGCAATGAAATGAGACTCCAAAACAAGTTTGAACCCAACAACCAAACATGTAGTTATCATCATCTCTAAGAATGGAGATGGGCACATTTAAAAAAAGCTATAAGATGACACCCCATGTCCATATCACAAGTACATTCACAGAAATGGCAATTTGAGTGGGATGTTTTTGATGTTCTCCTGCACTTTTATACATTCTTTCGTAAGTGTGTGTTGGAAATTAGATTTTGGCTATAGAACGAATCGAGTTTGAATATTTTGGTGCNCTTTTATACATTCTTTCGTAAGTGTGTGTTGGAAATTAGATTTTGGCTATAGAACGAGTCGAGTTTGAATATTTTGGTGTNCACAGAAATGGCAATTTGAGTGGGATGTTTTTGATGTTCTCCTGCACTTTTATACATTCTTTCGTAAGTGTGTGTTGGAAATTAGATTTTGGCTATAGAACGAATCGAGTTTGAATATTTTGGTGCTAGACTTAGTTCAAATTATATGCTTCCTTAGGTATTAGAGGATTATACATAAGTTGGAGAGAGTTTTTTGTGTAGTTTCTCTCTTTAATTTAAATCTCTATGTATTAATTCATCGAGTAATCTAGTAAATAAATAAATGACATTCAACTCTATTTATAGAATAAGGAATTGATCTGTTTATTTCATATTAACTCTCAATAAACTTATCCACGGTAGATTATAACATTTTTAATATATTTTTTTTTATTCGATATGGAATTAAAGTACTATTTGAACTCAATAATGGTAAGTCGNGTAATCTAGTAAATAAATAAATGACATTCAACTCTATTTATAGAATAAGGAATTGATTTGTTTATTTCATATTAACTCTCAATAAACTTATCCACGGTAGATTATAACATTTTTAATATATTTTTTTTATTCGATATGGAATTAAAGTACTATTTGAACTCAATAATGGTAAGTCGTATCTATTTAGAATCGTCATAGTTATCAAACAGTATTTGATTAGTCGAGGACCCTTAAGCAAGATTCAATTCACATGTTACTACCTACTAATCGTTCCCTCCCTTTCCTCTAATAAAAAAAAAAACAAAAAACAAAACAAAACTCAATAGTTAAAGAGCTTGACTTTTAAGCAATGGTATAACCTAACTGGGCGGTGTATTACATGACCCACCTGCCTGGTTCTATGTTTATATATAAGAGCATGTAACAATCATGTTAAGTTCCTGTATAATACATTTATAGAAAAAAAAAAGGGAGAAAAAGGAGACTACGCNGAGCATGTAACAATCATGTTAAGTTCCTGTATAATACATTTATAAAAAAGGAGAAAAAGGAGACTACGAAACTCTACTTATTGAGGTTGTCAATCGTGTTGAGTGAAAGAGGTTAGTGTCGAATTTTAATGTGTTTTTGTCAAAAACACATTCTATCCAGACCCAAATTCTTTTATTAATTTATTTTTGACGAATTGGGTCATATCGGTTTGTGTTATGTATAACCGATATATAAACAAATCAGGTAATATATTTTTTTTATTGGTTTTATCTATACTCGATTCGTCTATTAATCATCGTGTTAACTTCATTAATTTACAAAACGGATGACTTAAAGAAATCAGGTAATATATCGGTTTGTGTTATGTATAACCGATATATAAACAAATCAGGTTATATATTTTTTTTATTGGTTTTATCTATACTCGATTCGTCTATTAATCATCGTGTTAACTTCATTCATTTACAAAACGGATGACTTAAAGAAGATCTCACACCTTCTAATTTCGTGTCGTATCATATTTTGACATCCCTACCACTAATAACATATAATTTTATTCATGAGTCCATATAAATTTAGTCTAAATAGCATTAATAAACAATAAAATATTGAAAAAGGTCCAAAATTGCGTGTCAAAACACCTTGAACTTCAGCTAGATAACAACTTGAAAAACATCCATAAGGTTGTTATATATTATCCATAAGGTTGGAGAGAAAGCTAGATGATACTTCATGTATGTATCACAACTACATAATATATTTCAACCCACCTACCTTCCTTGTTCTATTTTTATATAAGAGAATGAGACAGTCACGTTAAGCTACGAGAGAGAGAGAGAGAGAGACCAAAGCTCCACGGGGTTGCCGGATCTTGGTNGTTTTGACAGAGGCTCTTCGTCTATCAACGCATTTTTCACCACTTGTTTGTTGTCACATGCTTCTCACGGTCACGTGCCAACACTAATTAGAATTATTAAATGATATAATCATGCGCAATAATTTTACGCACTTTCAATATACTACCGAAACATAGCCTTATCCTTAGTTTGTAGGAGTGACTTTTTTTTTTCAGAGTCTGATTTGAGTTGGCTCATTTAAACATTCTTTCGTACCGAAAGAGTTTCTTGATTTACCAGTATAAAGTGGGGTTACATTCTGGGTTCATAACTTCATATCATAGGCAAGGACTAAACCCTAGTCAAGGACTTTGACTTTGTTAGACATAACGAATATTATTGGCCAAGACATTCAGCTTCCTCGAAATGTAAAGATTTTATGAAACCGAAAAACAGATATTACAAAAGACATGGATCATTAGAGTGTGCAAATTAAATTTAATCGAGTAGGATTGTCTGTAAAACATGTGAAATAATGAGGAAATTAAAGGATATATATAAAATAATAAGCCATCATGTGGTCTTCTGTACACGCGAACTATGTATATATTAATTAAAACCAAGTGCTAAGGATAAACCATAAAGCATATTCCATCCATAACGTTACATTTTACCTATAAATAGAGGTGTTTGTCAACACCCGTATGCTATCTCATCTTTAAAAGTCTTGGCTCGCAAGTAGTTAGTTAGAGAGAGAGAGAGAGAGAGAGATGAAGTTCAGCCGATCTGTATTGATTAAGCTTTTGGTTGTACAATGCCTTGCAGTTCTGTGTGTTTCCCAAAATTTTGATTTCTATTACATTGTTCAAATGGTAAGTGTACACGTTCGTTTGTCCTTGCAATAGCCTCCCTTACTCTTCTTTCTTTTTTAGTGTGTAATGTCCCACAGGACTGGTTTAGAGGTCAAACAAAAGACTGACATGTAAAATGGCATGTTTTAAGTTCAAGTTCTACTAAGTACATAAAACTCAAGTTTAATCAATACATATGATTTGTGGGTGATTACATGTTGCATCCGTTATTTGTATTGCATTCACGAGCCCAAAAAACACATGGTTGTGACAATTTTTATTACTAGAAAACCTTATCGGGTGTTTCTCGATTTTCGAATGTGTTAATGAAGTGTCTTATACATGGTGCAGTGGCCAGGATCATACTGCGACACGAGGCAAAGTTGCTGCTATCCAAAGACTGGAAAGCCTGCTGAAGATTTCAGCATTCATGGTCTATGGCCTAATTACAATGATGGCAAATACCCACAAAACTGTGATCGTGGCAACTATTTTGATGAATCAAAGGTACCTAATTAAACCCTTTAACATGATCTTTGTTTAGATCACTGGAATATGATGAAAGTTCACTTAGATGATGTAACATAAACTTTGGCGGTTTGATGATACAATGCTATAAGGATTTAGCTTCCAAGTACACAATAATGTTATTTGTTTTTTTATGGATAATTAAAGTCATACGTGGTTTTAATTTAGTTTGTTTTAAAAGTCGAGTAGTAGGGTATGAATAGTTTTTTACTCTATTTTTAGAAATCGAGTTGTATGTATGAATTTATAATATTCATCACCATATTTTAAGTTGTAATGATGATATTTTAACTCTAAAATCTACTCCTAAATAACCGGACCTTTGGGCCAAGTTATTTTATTATTATTACCGATGAGTATTTGATCTAATAGTACTACGTCTTACACTATGAAAGTTTTGTCTTCTTGAGGTCAAAGTTTCAAACCCCCTTTCCNGAGTATTTGATCTAATGGTACTACGCCTTACACTATAAAAGTTTTGTCTTCTTGAGGTCAAAGGTTCAAACCCCCTTTCCCCCTCCCCTCCCAAAAAAAAAAGTTGTACAGAGTGTATATTTACACAGGGTATATAAAATTGGTTACCAACAGTCCACAATAATTAAAAAAAAACTATTTTATTATTATTATTGTTATCATAAAATCATGCGAAGTGTAGAGGATAGATCAGGTGCGAACATTCAATCACAGACATTTTGAAGATCGACAATAGCTAAAGCATTGTTAAAAAAGGGGCTTGCAAAATATTATGTAACCAATTAATGAGAAGTGGAAAAATATTTATTAGAAGGTGTTGGCAAGTCTTATATAATTAATTAATAGAGTATTAGTGCAATTAATCTCCAGTAAAATTACCTAATGGTGGCCTATGTGTTTGTTAGGAAGTTATACCTTTCTCGGCTTTTTGGCGAAGATCAAGCGTTTGTTAGGAAGCTGTCATCATCGCTTATGAAAGAGATGTTCCCACTTCTTAACTTAACATTCTCAATTTCTCTTCATATATTTTTATTCTTTTTCTTTTTTCTTTTTGATGACAAATCTAACCAACTTAATTCCATTTTTACTCGAGTAATGTTAATGGGTCGTGCTGAAAGTTGTCAGCCCTATGAGTTTTTTGAGGATAAACTAANTGGCCTATGTGTTTGTTAGGAAGTTATACCTTTCTCGGCTTTTTGGCGAAGATCAAGTGTTTGTTAGGAAGCTGTCATCATCGCTTATGAAAGAGATGTTCCCACTGCTTAACTTAACATTCTCAATTTCTCTTCATATATTTTTATTCTTTTTCTTTTTTCTTTTTTCTTTTTGATGACAAATCTAACCAACTTAATTCCATTTTTATTCGAGTAATGTTAATGGGTCGTGCCGAAAGTTGTCAGCCCTATGAGTCTCTTGAGGATAAACTAGATCGACTTTGTACCGAAAAAAATGCAAAATAATTCACGAACTCTGTGGACATGAACGAAATATTGGGTTAGTGTGCATTTTAAGAAAATTCATTGCATGCACATTTTAAATGAAATACTTTCCATTAAAGGCTACGTAATCTGGAAAATAATTTTACATAGTTTTGCCTTTGTTTTTAAGTCAAANAATCGACTTTGTACCGAAAAAAATGCAAAATAATTCACGAACTCTGTGGACATGAACGAAATATTGGGTTAGTGTGCATTTTAAGAAAATTCATTGCATGCACATTTTAAATGAAATAGTTTCCATTTTTAAATGAAATACTTTCCATTAAAGGCTACGTAATCTGAAAAATAATTTTACATAGTTTTGCCTTTGTTTTTAAGTCAAATTTCAATGAAATGGAACTTTCGTGTTGAAGTACATTTTCTCAATCCTTTGGACTCTTTGAGTATCAACTTTCTTACTTTTTCCACNTTCGTGTTGAAGTACATTTTCTCAATCCTTTGGACTCTTTGAGTATCAACTTTCTTAATTTTCCACAACTTCACTTGTAAGTAATGCTTCACATAGTTGTTTAGGGGAATCTCTAAGGGACCAAATTTTTTTTTTGGGGGTATTACTGTCACTTATTATTTTTTATGATAAAATTATAATTTTGAAAAGAAAAATTACAATTGCGTAAAGANGTTCTACTATTGCTGGTGCAAGGAGGCACACCTTCACTTTAGCTGGATCCTTTACAATTTGTTTTGGCTCCACCTCGGGCTTCCTTTTTGGTTTGTATTATTTAGGTTACGTTTATTCTGTTCACCTGTAACTTAGACAACTTTCTTATCGGTATTGCCTCTGATTTTCGAGGATAGCCTACTTATTTCTGGTTCGGTTTCATCTTTGGTGGAATCAACCTAATGGCTTCCATTCTCCTTACTCGGCTCAGCGCATTGCTCGGCATCTTTACTAACCGAAACACTTCATCAGATGCTCCACTTAGTTCAAGCTTATTAGGTAGATAGGTCGGTCTATAGCTCGGTCACCCAAACTACTGTTTTGACAGAGGCTCTTCGTCTATCAACGCATTTTTCACCACTTGTTTGTTGTCACATGCTTCTCACGGTCACGTGCCAACACTAATTAGAATTATTAAATGATATAATCATGCGCAATCATTTTACGCACTTTCAGTATACTACCGAAACATAGCCTTATCCTTAGTTTGTAGGAGTGACTTTTTTTTTTCAGAGTCTGATTTGAGTTGGCTCATTTAAACATTCTTTCGTACCGAAAGAGTTTCTTGATTTACCAGTATAAAGTGGGGTTACATTCTGGGTTCATAACTTCATATCATAGGCAAGGACTAAACCCTAGTCAAGGACTTTGACTTTGTTAGACATAACGAATATTATTGGCCAAGACATTCAGCTTCCTCGAAATGTAAAGATTTTATGAAACCGAAAAACAGATATTACAAAAGACATGGATCATTAGAGTGTGCAAATTAAATTTAATCGAGTAGGATTGTCTGTAAAACATGTGAAATAATGAGGAAATTAAAGGATATATATAAAATAATAAGCCATCATGTGGTCTTCTGTACACGCGAACTATGTATATATTAATTAAAACCAAGTGCTAAGGATAAACCATAAAGCATATTCCATCCATAACGTTACATTTTACCTATAAATAGAGGTGTTTGTCAACACCCGTATGCTATCTCATCTTTAAAAGTCTTGGCTCGCAAGTAGTTAGTTAGAGAGAGAGAGAGAGAGAGAGATGAAGTTCAGCCGATCTGTATTGATTAAGCTTTTGGTTGTACAATGCCTTGCAGTTCTGTGTGTTTCCCAAAATTTTGATTTCTATTACTTTGTTCAAATGGTAAGTGTACACGTTCGTTTGTCCTTGCAATAGCCTCCCTTACTCTTCTTTCTTTTTTAGTGTGTAATGTCCCACAGGACTGGTTTAGAGGTCAAACAAAAGACTGACATGTAAAATGGCATGTTTTAAGTTCAAGTTCTACTAAGTACATAAAACTCAAGTTTAATCAATACATATGATTTGTGGGTGATTACATGTTGCATCCGTTATTTGTATTGCATTCACGAGCCCAAAAAACACATGGTTGTGACAATTTTTATTACTAGAAAACCTTATCGGGTGTTTCTCGATTTTCGAATGTGTTAATGAAGTGTCTTATACATGGTGCAGTGGCCAGGATCATACTGCGACACGAGGCAAAGTTGCTGCTATCCAAAGACTGGAAAGCCTGCTGAAGATTTCAGCATTCATGGTCTATGGCCTAATTACAATGATGGCAAATACCCACAAAACTGTGATCGTGGCAACTATTTTGATGAATCAAAGGTACCTAATTAAACCCTTTAACATGATCTTTGTTTAGATCACTGGAATATGATGAAAGTTCACTTAGATGATGTAACATAAACTTTGGCGGTTTGATGATACAATGCTATAAGGATTTAGCTTCCAAGTACACAATAATGTTATTTGTTTTTTTATGGATAATTAAAGTCATACGTGGTTTTAATTTAGTTTGTTTTAAAAGTCGAGTAGTAGGGTATGAATAGTTTTTTACTCTATTTTTAGAAATCGAGTTGTATGTATGAATTTATAATATTCATCACCATATTTTAAGTTGTAATGATGATATTTTAACTCTAAAATCTACTCCTAAATAACCGGACCTTTGGGCCAAGTTATTTTATTATTATTACCGATGAGTATTTGATCTAATAGTACTACGTCTTACACTATGAAAGTTTTGTCTTCTTGAGGTCAAAGTTTCAAACCCCCTTTCCCCCTCCCCTCCCAAAAAAAAAAGTTGTACAGAGTGTATATTTACACAGGGTATATAAAATTGGTTACCAACAGTCCACAATAATTAAAAAAAAACTATTTTATTATTATTATTGTTATCATAAAATCATGCGAAGTGTAGAGGATAGATCAGGTGCGAAAATTCAATCACAGACATTTTGAAGATCGACAATAGCTAAAGCATTGTTAAAAAAGGGGCTTGCAAAATATTATGTAACCAATTAATGAGAAGTGGAAAAATATTTATTAGAAGGTGTTGGCAAGTCTTATATAATTAATTAATAGAGTATTAGTGCAATTAATCTCCAGTAAAATTACCTAATGGTGGCCTATGTGTTTGTTAGGAAGTTATACCTTTCTCGGCTTTTTGGCGAAGATCAAGCGTTTGTTAGGAAGCTGTCATCATCGCTTATGAAAGAGATGTTCCCACTTCTTAACTTAACATTCTCAATTTCTCTTCATATATTTTTATTCTTTTTCTTTTTTCTTTTTGATGACAAATCTAACCAACTTAATTCCATTTTTACTCGAGTAATGTTAATGGGTCGTGCTGAAAGTTGTCAGCCCTATGAGTTTTTTGAGGATAAACTAAATCGACTTTGTACCGAAAAAAATGCAAAATAATTCACGAACTCTGTGGACATGAACGAAATATTGGGTTAGTGTGCATTTTAAGAAAATTCATTGCATGCACATTTTAAATGAAATAGTTTCCATTTTTAAATGAAATACTTTCCATTAAAGGCTACGTAATCTGAAAAATAATTTTACATAGTTTTGCCTTTGTTTTTAAGTCAAATTTCAATGAAATGGAACTTTCGTGTTGAAGTACATTTTCTCAATCCTTTGGACTCTTTGAGTATCAACTTTCTTAATTTTCCAAAACTTCACTTGTAAGTAATGCTTCACATAGTTGTTTAGGGGAATCTCTAAGGGACCAAATTTTTTTTTTGGGGGTATTACTGTCACTTATTATTTTTTATGATAAAATTATAATTTTGAAAAGAAAAATTACAATTGCGTAAAGAAAGGTCATGATCGATCATGAACTCTCAGTATTGATCCTAACTTTTGATGATCGATCATGCCCTTCAAAGTTGTAATTTACACCTTAAAAAAATTATAACTTAACCTTAAAAAATTATAATTTTTAATTCTGCTATAAAATGGTATCTATACTTAATTTGTTAACTTTATTTATTGTCTACATTTTTTTTCAAAGTATTTTCCTTTTTTTTTGTTTTGTTTTTTTTACTTAATTTTTTAAGTACTCTACATATGTACCATATATTAATGGTATCATTTATATACTATGATCCATCCAAATCACTCTTGCAAAATCGTAAAAAAAAAAAAA
>CAUOFW020000748.1:657004-687557 GCA_963454935.2 Ilex paraguariensis | reverse complement strand
CGGTTGGACTTCTTGCTTAGCACGTCACCAAGAAGAGAGCACGAGAAGCTTATCAACGGTCCAATCTTTGACCACGTTTCCTCCAAGAGTTCCCCAAACTCTTCCTTCCGTTGAGGATAAGTCGTGATCTCCACCGAAGATAATCTCTAAGCTGCGATAAAGAAGCCTTGAGGATATGTTATGATCTCCACAAGAATGATCTCTTATCTACTATAAAATGGCTCTAATCTGAGAGAGAAAGACACATGCTCCATCAGAGACTTACAGAAGACGAACCGACTACCGGAGATTATTATTTTCTCCAATTCTCTACTCCCCTTCTCAAAGCTTGTATCTCCATTCTCCATACCTTTGAATCAATAAAATACCCGGCGACTGAAGCCATTGAAGAGTGGACGTAGGTCGAATTGGCCGAACCACTATAAATTGTGTCTTCTCTAATTTTTTCGTTGATTTCATTGCATTTATTATCTATACTTGACAGGTGGTGTGCAAAACCATTTTTGTGCATCATCAGTATCTATTTAGAGTCGTCATAGTTATCAAACAGTATTTGATTTACAGGATCAACGCGGTTTACTGCTTAACTTTTGTGGTATTGTGCTGACGATCCTTCTGGGTTTGTAGCTTTGGCTTAAACCAAACATTCTATAGTCAAGGACCCTTAAGCAAGATTCAATTCACATGTTACTATCTACTAATCGTTCCCTCCCTTTCCTCTAATAAAAAAAAAACAAAAAAAAAAACAAAACTCAATAGTTAAAGAGTTTGACTTTTAAGCAATGGTATAACCTAACTGGGCGGTGTATTACATGACCCACCTGCCTGGTTCTATTTTTATATATAAGAGCATGTAACAATCATGTTAAGTTCCTGTATAATACATTTATAAAAAAGGAGAAAAAGGAGACTACGAAACTCTACTTATTGAGGTTGTCAATCGTGTTGAGTGAAAGAGGTTAGTGTCGAATTTTAATGTGTTTTTGTCAAAAACACATTCTATCCAGACCCAAATTTTTTTATTAATTTATTTTTGACGAATTGGGTCATATCGGTTTGTGTTATGTATAACCGATATATAAACAAATCAGGTAATATATTTTTTTTATTGGTTTTATCTATACTCGATTCGTCTATTAATCATCGTGTTAACTTCATTCATTTACAAAACGGATGACTTAAAGAAATCAGGTATATATCGGTTTGTGTTATGTATAACCGATATATAAACAAATCAGGTAATATATTTTTTTTTATTGGTTTTATCTATACTCGATTCGTCTATTAATCATCGTGTTAACTTCATTCATTTACAAAACGGATGACTTAAAGAAGATCTCGCACCTTCTAATTTCGTGTCGTATCATATTTTGACATCCCTACCACTAATAACATATAATTTTATTCATGAGTCCATATAAATTTAGTCTAAATAGCATTAATAAACAATAAAATATTGAAAAAGGTCCAAAATTGCGTGTCAAAACACCTTGAACTTCAGCTAGATAACAACTTGAAAAACATCCATAAGGTTGTTATATATTATCCATAAGGTTGGAGAGAAAGCTAGATGATACTTCATGTATGTATCACAACTACATAATATATTTCAACCCACCTACCTTCCTTGTTCTATTTTTATATAAGAGAATGAGACAGTCACGTTAAGCTACGAGAGAGAGAGAGAGAGAGACCAAAGCTCCACGGGGTTGCCGGATCTTGGTTTCAAACCCACCAATTGTAGAAGCATCCTTCCAATAGTATAGAATCGTGCCATTTATTAAATAAATAATGTCATTTTATTTTACTCATTAGTCTATAAACTTGTTAGGTTCTTTCCATATAGAAGGGAGAATCTTTTGACTTTGAAAAAAGCAAGAGTAAAATGAGACTAGTCTAGTGAAGAGGGACAATAAAAAGAAAAAACCCAAAAAAAGAAATTAGCAAAAGTTAATAACTCGAAAAATGAAATTTACATGTGACTTTTTGTAGCTTATAATTATATAAGTTTGTCGTTTCCTATACCTCATAATAACAAGAGTGTCGTGTAGTATATTGTCTTTTGATTTTTTTTTTTTCACAATTTCTATATTTTTTTTTTCGATACGTCGGAAAAGAACAACTTCTATATTTACTATTATCTCTACATGGTCTAACTATGATACTGGAAAATTATTTTTCAATATCATCTCCCTTTTTTGGCTATTGAGAATGCAACAGACGTAGAATATTATTATTTTATTATTTTTATGATCAATTATCACACTAATTCAAATCCAAATTCATGATTAAAAATATATGTTTTTGGTATGTGTAGTTGATAAAACCTCATACCCTTGATCAAGAGTAGTATGAAATATGAGAGTAGGGTTTTGTTGAAAAACTCAAACGAATGATACCTTCTACCTCTAAAATGAGCAAACTATGAAGGATCGGGGTAGACCAGTAGGAGATACTCTGATACTTAAGTCAATAAGGATTTCTCAGGTTAAGAAAAAGAATAGTAGGGAAGGAAGCGCATCCCTTAAACTTAAGCTTTTTCTGGTATTTATAGTGATCTATACCCTCTTCTAGGGTTCTACTATTGCTGGTGCAAGGAGGCACACCTTCACTTTAGCTGGATCCTTTACAATTTGTTTTGGCTCCACCTCGGGCTTCCTTTTTGGTTTGTATTATTTAGGTTACGTTTATTCTGTTCACCTGTAACTTAGACAACTTTCTTATCGGTATTGCCTCTGATTTTCGAGGATAGCCTACTTATTTCTGGTTCGGTTTCATCTTTGGTGGAATCAACCTAATGGCTTCCATTCTCCTTACTCGGCTCAGCGCATTGCTCGGCATCTTTACTAACCGAAACACTTCATCAGATGCTCCACTTAGTTCAAGCTTATTAGGTAGATAGGTCGGTCTATAGCTCGGTCACCCAAACTACTGTTTTGACAGAGGCTCTTCGTCTATCAACGCATTTTTCACCACTTGTTTGTTGTCACATGCTTCTCACGGTCACGTGCCAACACTAATTAGAATTATTAAATGATATAATCATGCGCAATCATTTTACGCACTTTCAGTATACTACCGAAACATAGCCTTATCCTTAGTTTGTAGGAGTGACTTTTTTTTTTCAGAGTCTGATTTGAGTTGGCTCATTTAAACATTCTTTCGTACCGAAAGAGTTTCTTGATTTACCAGTATAAAGTGGGGTTACATTTTGGGTTCATAACTTCATATCATAGGCAAGGACTAAACCCTAGTCAACGACTTTGACTTTGTTAGACATAACGAATATTATTGGCCAAGACATCCAGCTTCCTCGAAATGTAAAGATTTTATGAAATCGAAAAACAGATATTACAAAAGACATGGATCATTAGAGTGTGCAAATTAAATTTANAAAAAGAAAAAACCCAAAAAAAGAAATTAGCAAAAGTTAATAACTCGAAAAATGAAATTTACATGTGACTTTTTGTAGCTTATAATTATATAAGTTTGTCGTTTCCTATACCTCATAATAACAAGAGTGTCGTGTAGTATATTGTCTTTTGATTTTTTTTTTTTCACAATTTCTATATTTTTTTTTTCGATACGTCGGAAAAGAACAACTTCTAGATTTACTATTATCTCTACATGGTCTAACTATGATACTGGAAAATTATTTTTCAATATCATCTCCCTTTTTTGGCTATTGAGAATGCAACAGACGTAGAATATTATTATTTTATTATTTTTATGATCAATTATCACACTAATTCAAATCCAAATTCATGATTAAAAATATATGTTTTTGGTATGTGTAGTTGATAAAACCTCATACCCTTGATCAAGAGTAGTATGGAATATGAGAGTAGGGTTTTGTTGAAAAACTCAAACGAATGATACCTTCTACCTCTAAAATGAGCAAACTATGAAGGATCGGGGTAGACCAGTAGGAGATACTCTGATACTTAAGTCAATAAGGATTTCTCAGGTTAAGAAAAAGAATAGTAGGGAAGGNAAGTAGTTAGTTAGAGAGAGAGAGAGAGAGAGAGATGAAGTTCAGCCGATCTGTATTGATTAAGCTTTTGGTTGTACAATGCCTTGCAGTTCTGTGTGTTTCCCAAAATTTTGATTTCTATTACATTGTTCAAATGGTAAGTGTACACGTTCGTTTGTCCTTGCAATAGCCTCCCTTACTCTTCTTTCTTTTTTAGTGTGTAATGTCCCACAGGACTGGTTTAGAGGTCAAACAAAAGACTGACATGTAAAATGGCATGTTTTAAGTTCAAGTTCTACTAAATACATAAAACTCAAGTTTAATCAATACATATGATTTGTGGGTGATTACATGTTGCATCCGTTATTTGTATTCCATTCACGAGCCCAAAAAACACATGTTTGTGACAATTTTTATTACTAGAAAACCTTATCGGGTGTTTCTCGATTTTCGAATGTGTTAATGAAGTGTCTTATACATGGTGCAGTGGCCAGGATCATACTGCGACACGAGGCAAAGTTGCTGCTATCCAAAGACTGGAAAGCCTGCTGAAGATTTCAGCATTCATGGTCTATGGTCTAATTACAATGATGGCAAATACCCACAAAACTGTGATCGTGGCAACTATTTTGATGAATCAAAGGTACCTAATTAAACCCTTTAACATGATCTTTGTTTAGATCACTGGAATATGATGAAAGTTCACTTAGATGATGTAACATAAACTTTGGCGGTTTGATGATACAATGCTATAAGGATTTAGCTTCCAAGTACACAATAATGGTATTTGTTTTTTTATGGATAATTAAAGTCATACGTGGTTTTAATTTAGTTTGTTTTAAAAGTCGAGTAGTAGGGTATGAATAGTTTTTTACTCTATTTTTAGAAATCGAGTTGTATGTATGAATTTATAATATTCATCACCATATTTTAAGTTGTAATGATGATATTTTAACTCTAAAATCTACTCCTAAATAACCGGACCTTTGGGCCAAGTTATTTTATTATTATTACCGATGAGTATTTGATCTAATGGTACTACGCCTTACACTATAAAAGTTTTGTCTTCTTGAGGTCAAAGGTTCAAACCCCCTTTCTCCCTCCCCTCCCAAAAAAAAAAGTTGTACAGAGTGTATATTTACACAGGGTATATAAAATTGGTTACCAACAGTCCACAATAATTAAAAAAAAACTATTTTATTATTATTATTGTTATCATAAAATCATGCGAAGTGTAGAGGATAGATCAGGTGCGAACATTCAATCACAGACATTTTGAAGATCGACAATAGCTAAAGCATTGTTAAAAAAGGGGCTTGCAAAATATTATGTAACCAATTAATGAGAAGTGGAAAAATATTTATTAGAAGGTGTTGGCAAGTCTTATATAATTAATTAATAGAGTATTAGTGCAATTAATCTCCAGTAAAATTACCTAATGGTGGCCTATGTGTTTGTTAGGAAGTTATACCTTTCTCGGCTTTTTGGCGAAGATCAAGCGTTTGTTAGGAAGCTGTCATCATCGCTTATGAAAGAGATGTTCCCACTTCTTAACTTAACATTCTCAATTTCTCTTCATATATTTTTATTCTTTTTCTTTTTTCTTTTTTCTTTTTGATGACAAATCTAACCAACTTAATTCCATTTTTATTCGAGTAATGTTAATGGGTCGTGCCGAAAGTTGTCAGCCCTATGAGTCTCTTGAGGATAAACTAGATCGACTTTGTACCGAAAAAAATGCAAAATAATTCACGAACTCTGTGGACATGAACGAAATATTGGGTTAGTGTGCATTTTAAGAAAATTCATTGCATGCACATTTTAAATGAAATACTTTCCATTAAAGGCTACGTAATCTGGAAAATAATTTTACATAGTTTTGCCTTTGTTTTTAAGTCAAATTTCAATGAAATGGAACTTTCGTGTTGAAGTACATTTTCTCAATCCTTTGGACTCTTTGAGTATCAACTTTCTTACTTTTTCCACAACTTCACTTGTAAGTAATGCTTCACATAGTTGTTTAGGGGAATCTCTAAGGGACCAAATTTTTTTTTTGGGGGTATTACTGTCACTTATTATTTTTTATGATAAAATTATAATTTTGAAAAGAAAAATTACAATTGCGTAAAGAAAGGTCATGATCGATCATGAACTCTCAGTATTGATCCTAACTTTTGATGATCGATCATGCCCTTCAAAGTTGTAATTTACACCTTAAAAAAATTATAATTTTTAATTCTGCTATAAAATGGTATCTATACTTAATTTGTTAACTTTATTTATAGTCTACATTTTTTTTCAAAGAATTTTCCTTTTTTTTTGTTTTGTTTTTTTTACTTAATTTTTTAAGTACTCTACATATGCACCATATATTAATGGTATCATTTATATACTATGATCCATCCAAATCACTCTTGCAAAATCGTAAAAAAAAAAAAAACATTTTTTTTACTTTCTAACAAAATTTCCTTTTTGTTAAAAATAGTTAACGAATGACATCTTTTTATCAAAAAAAAAAAATTGCTCTTTATTTTCCTAGAAATACCTTTTTTAGAGGGGGGCAGGGGTGACAATTAACCTTGTAAATAAGGCTGATAATTGAGTCAAGTTTTACGCGCTCGAACTAAGCCTATTGAGCTCAATGTTCTTAACGATTCTAAAAAATTGTTCAAGTTTAGTTCATTTAGAAAATGAGTCAAGCCTAAATAACTATACTATTTTAAAAAATTAACGTGTTGAGTATTTTAGACTCGGNTCATGCCCTTCAAAGTTGTAATTTACACCTTAAAAAAATTATAACTTAACCTTAAAAAATTATAATTTTTAATTCTGCTATAAAATGGTATCTATACTTAATTTGTTAACTTTATTTATTGTCTACATTTTTTTTCAAAGTATTTTCCTTTTTTTTTGTTTTGTTTTTTTTACTTAATTTTTTAAGTACTCTACATATGTACCATATATTAATGGTATCATTTATATACTATGATCCATCCAAATCACTCTTGCAAAATCGTAAAAAAAAAAAAAACATTTTTTTTACTTTCTAACAAAATTTCCTTTTTGTTAAAAATAGTTAACGAATGACATCTTTTTATCAAAAAAAAAAATTGCTCTTTATTTTCCTAGAAATACCTTTTTTAGAGGGGGGCAGGGGTGACAATTAACCTTGTAAATAAGGCTGATAATTGAGTCAAGTTTTACGCGCTCGAACTAAGCCTATTGAGCTCAATTTTCTTAACGATTCTAAAAAATTGTTCAAGTTTAGTTCATTTAGAAAATGAGTCGAGCCTAAATAACTATACTATTTTAAAAAATTAACGTGTTGAGTATTTTAGACTCGGTTTTTAAACGGGTTTACTGTTGCAGCTTGGCTCGTGCAAACACGAGCCGAGTTCGAGTAGTTCAAATCAATTATCAGTTCTACTTGTTGATCAGTTTTCAATAAGAATAATCGACAGTTATTCAAAATTAATTTATAAGATTAATATTTGCATTCATAATTTAATAAGTTTCTTAATTAATTTATGTGTTTGTACATTGTGGTTTATACACAGATATCTGATCTTAGCAGTAGATTAGTAAAGGACTGGCCAACACTGGCCTGCCCGAGCGGTGATGGCTTCAAGTTCTGGGAACACGAATGGGAGAAACATGGGACTTGTTCCGAGTCTATCCTTGACCAACACTCTTACTTCCAATCAGCTCTTGACCTCAAGAACAAGGCAAACCTTATTCAAGCTCTCAACACTGCAGGTATAGATCTTCTCTATTAAATGCATTCTTTTAATCTATATACTCAAACTCAATTTGGTTTCAGTTTGTTCCGGCTCGTTTATGATACAAAATTAACCTAATGGAATTCTTCATTTGAATCAAAATTCCAATCCAAACTCAAAGGCAGATTGGTATTTTGTTCGAAAAATCTAAGAATCCAAATTTAATTATCATGTCGTAAGAAAAAAAAAGAATCGGGAAAGAAGAAATCTTTTTTTTTTTTATTGAATGCGTTCGTTCATTTTGACTACTTTATTTATCAATTTATGATATTTTATCATATTCATTTCTACTCTAAAATGAGGTGAAACTAAACAACACATGGTTCGACTAAACTTGATTAAATTTATGCCTACAAAAAATTCAATTTTTGTTATTAAAAAAGAATTACCCCTATCTTAAAAATGAATAATTTTAAACTTATTCCAAAATTTCTCCAAACTATAATCAGTACTTCTCTCTCCCTCTATTTTCTAACAGATTTTTGAAAATTTTAACTTTATGGGCTTTGATAATATGATTAAATATGCAAATTGTGGGAGATTTTGTAGAGAAATTGATTGTCTTGGACTGGAATTGGTAATTAAACATTAGGGATTTAAGTTTTTCGAACTTAACTGCAAGATAATTTAAGTAGTAATAGGAACGAGTTGTAAACCTACATGTTCTAAGTTTGAATCTTGACAATTCTTTGAGGTCAGACCGTAAGCTTGATTTGGGCTTGCATGTTCCCAAGTTTTGGCTGAGCCGAGCTAAAGTTAGAATTTAAGCTTAATAGTCGATTAAGCTCGACAAACTCAACTTAATTAACGTATTTACATACAATAATTTTATTTGCCTAATCCCCGCAATCTCTAACCTAATAATAACTTCCTTACAGGAATTAAGCCAGATGGAAAATTTTACAGCGTAGAAAGCATCAAAGAAGCCATTAAAGATAGTGTGGGCTATGAACCCTACATAGACTGTAACGTTGACACCTCCGGCAACCACCAGCTCTACCAAGTTTACCTCTGTGTGAACGCTTCTGGGACAGACTTCATTGAATGTCCAGTGTTCCCACATGGAAGAAGATGTGGTTCTGAGATCGAATTCCCATCATTCTCCAGCTCACGTGATGAACTTTAATACTAGCATTTCCCTACACTTTCCTATCGATCTCCATGAACATGGGAATAAACTTGCTAGCTTTTGTTTAATAAGCTATGTGAAGCTGATTATCACCATGCATTTATAATGAATTTTACAAGTTTATTGTGAAATTTCAAGAGAAAATTCCATATACCTCCTTGTCTACGATGATTTCTCTCTTCTTTTTTTTAGTTTAACAGGGATTTGGACTAGTTTACGCACACTTTGATTAATCCACTCCCCGGTCTAGTTAAAAAGCAGGTTATCGACTCTTGAGCTAGGGTATTCATGAGGAAAAAATTCCTCATATCCTGACTCAAGGGATTGCCAATATTTGAACTCAGAAAATATGAATTTATATTTTATTTGTACTACCATTAAATTATTCCTCGAAGTTATGAAACTTGTGATAATAATTTCTCTCCTCCACAGCAAATGATATCTTCCTAGAGGGAGCCACCGAGCTTGGCTCGGTTTTGATTCGTTTCAAACTCAATAATCTTAGAGTAATTAGGGTCGGTTCAATAGCATTGAGGGGGCCCTAAGCGAAAATTTGGAATGGGCTCTTTCAAAATATTTTTTTGAATATGTATAATAAAGGGAAAATTTGGAGACCGGTCCTCCTATATTGATTTATTTGGACTTAAATTCGTCAAGAAAACTTATGAAGTCCATTTTTTTGTCAAATAAGTTTTCTTGACAGACTCTAATCATTATAAGTCCATATAAGAGGACTCAGTCCCAATTTTTACATAATAGTACTCTAGTTTTATGTAAAAATTATTCTTATCGTTTTTTATGATGCAAATAATTAAAATTTTAAAATTCAATGTTTGCTAATATATCAATTTCAATAGATATTATACTCAATCTATTTAATCTTTCTTGTGACATAGTTAATCGTAAATATGATTTTATTAATTTTAATTTTGAAAAACTTTTTTCTGCATAAACAACTATGACGAATATTGTCAATAAAATTTTATAAGTTACACATACATTTCAAAATGAATCTAACTTTCTTATATAATTTATGTCATGTGGGGGATAAAGAGTTAGGTTGGACTTTTTATTATTAAATGGGTTTGAACCACATTTAACAAATGATCCCTCTTTTTTGGGTGGCCTAAACAAGGGTTTTAGTTGCTTATGGTTTGGGCCGGCCATAGAGTAATGAGCTCAAAATGGTCGTATTTATAAGTTAGTTGACCCTAAGGTGTCTCTTGGATTTATAAGTTTGAGTTGGATGATGATGATTTGAATCTCATTGTGTGTGTTTTTTTGAATTTACTCAAATCTAAGCTTGAAGTACAAACTCAAGCGCCAAATCAAATTGAAAGATATGCTTTTAGAAATTGAGCTGAATTTGAGTTTATAAAAAATTTAGAAATCGAGTTTGAACCAAACTTGAAACAGTAATGGACATCTCAAGCTGAACTCAAGCTTATCAAAGCTAAAAATCCTCCACTCAATTGACACCTTTAATCCATAATTGTTATTATACCCACCTCTATGCAAAGACGAAGTCGGGAACTTTACGTAAAGTGAGTANTTGATTTATTTGGACTTAAATTCGTCAAGAAAACTTATGAAGTCCATTTTTTTGTCAAATAAGTTTTCTTGACAAACTCTAATCATTATAAGTCCATATAAGAGGACTCAGTCCCAATTTTTACATAATAGTACTCTAGTTTTATGTAAAAATTATTNTAAAGAGAAAATTCCATATACCTTCTTGTCTACGATGATTTCTCTTTTTTTTTTTTGGTTCAACAGGGATTCGGACTAGTTTACGCACACTTTGATTAATCTGCTCCCCGGTCTAGTTAAAAAGCAGGTTATCGACTCTTGAGCTAGGGTATTCATGAGAAAAAAATTCTTCATATCCTGACTCAAGGGATTGTCAATATTTGAACTCAGAAAATATAAATTTATATTTTATCTGTATTACCATTTAAATTATTCCTTGAAGTTATGAAACTTGTGATAATAATTTCTCTCTCCTCCACAGCAAATGATATCTTCCTAGAGGGAGCCACCGAGCTTGGCTCAGTTTTGATTCGTTTCAAACTCAACAATCTTAGAGTAATTAGGGTCGGTTCAATAGCATTGGGGGAGGGGGGNCTAGAGGGAGCCACCGAGCTTGGCTCGGTTTTGATTCGTTTCAAACTCAATAATCTTAGAGTAATTAGGGTCGGTTCAATAGCATTGAGGGGGCCCTAAGCGAAAATTTGGAATGGGCTCTTTCAAAATATTTTTTTGAATATGTATAATAAAGGGAAAATTTGGAGACCGGTCCTCCTATATGGATTTATTTGGACTTAAATTCGTCAAGAAAACTTATGAAGTCCATTTTTTTGTCAAATAAGTTTTCTTGACAGACTCTAATCATTATAAGTCCATATAAGAGGACTCAGTCCCAATTTTTACATAATAGTACTCTAGTTTTATGTAAAAATTATTCTTATCGTTTTTTATGATGCAAATAATTAAAATTTNGTTAACACCAAGTTATTAGATATGATTTTAGTTTTAACGGGTTATAATTGGATTTAACAATCAAATTTGCTTTAGAAATTAATCAATGTGAATTTATCTATACATGATTCACATATACTATAAAAAAAATATGATACAAATTTAAATTTGATACGATAAGACACGAGACAAACCCACTTTATGGAATGATTAGACCGAAAACTTTGTTATTTCCGTCCTTTTCATTGCTTCTATCTGAACTATACAGCTGCCACCTTTCTTGCCCCTTTGAATTTCACCCATTTAATGTCATTTTACTTTAGAGTAGTACAAAATAAATAGAGGGTATTATTATAAATCAATTGCTTGCTGACAGCTAGACTTTGCTTAGTATAAATTTAGGGTGTGTTTTATAACGTCTTCGTTTTTACGTATTTTTTATAAAAAAAAAATAGAACTAAGTTTTATTTTATTTTTTTTGTGATAAAAATTAAAAATGTAAAACATGTTTAGTAGTCATTTATATTTAAAAATTTGTGAAAACAAAAATAAAAATTTTGTTTGGTATTATACCAAAAATTCACTACCAAAATCCCATCACCCAATCCCACTGATCACCCAAAACCACCACCTAACTCTACTGACCACCCAATCCCACCACCGAAACCCACCCCCAACCCCACCACTAAGAGAGAGAGAGACAACTGAGGAAAAGAGATAGAGACGAAAAAAGAAAAGAAAAGAGTTTTTATACTTCCAACCAAAAGTCTTAAATTTTGGTGTTAACAAGATTTGAAAGTAAGACTTTATTAAAGGGTGGGGTTGAGGCACGCGTGTTTTTTTTTTCTTTTGATGTTTTCATATTTTGTCCTTGTTTACAAAACAGGACAGTAAAAAAAAGCGGAAACACATTTTAAAAGTATTATTGTTTTTTTTTAGCAAAAAATGAAAAAAAAAACACAAACATCGTGTTACCGAACGTTACCTTAGTTAATCATCAATATAGTACTAAAAAATAATTATATTGAAAAAATAAAGTGACTTCGTATTTATTTATTAGACTAATGTTAGACCTTGTGTAAAATTGTCTCACCGTCTTTCCGCATAAAAAAGAAGTTAAATGTCTCGTGAGATATTCAAATGGACAAATTCTGGATCTTTTGCAAAATCGGGCCACTGCCTCGAGAGATAAATGTTTCATGGAATATTTAAACCTCTAACGTAGGCGGGTGAAGGCGCTTATAAAATGGTCGAGTTATCGCTAAACTAACTTCTTGGATTACAATTGCTTTTTTGATTAAATAGTTTTTATTCAATTTTAAATATTTTAAAATAAAATAATAGCTTCAGGAGTTTCTTCGTGGAATTATTACAAATACGTTGCTTGTCAAACACTTCAATAACGAACTTGGTCCAAAAAAGTGGTTTCTAGTTTCCAACGGTGAATAGCGGAGACTTGAAGACCAGTCCAAACGACAGACGTTCAAAGACCGTCACTTGCTCTCTCTCTCTCCCTCTCAACACTCCGGTCGTCCAAACAACAAACTCGAGAGGTACGTTCTTTGTATTCTAAAGCTTTACCTAAAGATTTTGATGTACAGTATCAGTTTGATTCTTTTAAGTTCTTTTGTTTCTCTATTTTTCACTATTTTGAAGGAATTTTTTAGTTTTTTTCCTTCATGTAGGTACTGGATTTTCAGTTTATTGCGTTTTGATCTGTGCAGTGCTGTGATTTATACACACTAATGCATATATATATATAGTGGCATGAATTCATATGTAGTGTGGATAGGCATTTGACGAATGTTTCTGTGATTGAAGACTGCAATAGAATAATAGAAGCTAGTTTAATCATTTCATCTGTAATTACGGGTTAGATTGTTGGAACAGGGATATGGAATGAAGTTGAACTGGAATTGATTATACTCGAGACGATTTTATTTTATTTTTTTAATATTTTGAGTGCGGATTAAGTGAAATTTTCTTGGCTTGGAAGCTAATTCTGTGCATTTGATGTGAATTGAGAGGACTTAGGGTTTGATTTTGCTTTTTTATTATGTTAAAAGTAGGTATTTGTATTTGCAGTTGTAGTGTTCAGGTCATTGCCGGTTTGGAGAAGTGATGGATCGGGCGTTGTGCCCATCTAAGTTGTTTTTGATTTCTAGTAATTCTTCTATTGGTCTACAATTTTCTCTACCTTCTAATTGATTGGGTCAACCTGAAATAATTATTAACCATCCAGGGGAGGTCTGAGTTTATATTAGAAGAAAATTCGGCACTTCATGACATATAAAAAACAATACTGTTAACCTCTTATTATAGACATTCTTTTCCTTAACAATCTCTACGATTCAGTACTCTACATAACACTACCTTTTGACATTCGACCTTCTGTTGTGTGGTAGCAAAAGTGGTAGAATATCTCTCTTTCCTATTTCAATTTTTTCTCTTATAGTCCCTTTTAAGTGCTTGTAGTTCCGTGTTATTGTCTGTTACTTGCTTTCAAATTGTATGTGGTTGGAAGTTATTTAAAAATTTTCGCATGCAAATTCTTGTGTGGTTTAGAAAGCTGATATTTGAAGTACAGACTCCAACATTATTTGGAAGTTGCATATGCTTCATGAGGGGCTTCCATGGTGGTGTTGGTGTTGTCATTCAGTTTCAGAATGTATTAACTCTGTATATTATGGAAGGCTGTGGTTGCAAATCCGATTTTGTGGGGCGCTGAAGAAAGCAGACTTGGAATCGGAAAACCCTATACTTTTATTTCCGAGAAGTCAATGTTCTTTGAAATTTGCAATTTATGATCAGGTGCATTTCTGATTTAGTTACATTAACTGTTTGCTCTTATCCTTTTTATGTGATCTTCAATTTTACCTTATTTTGTAAAATTGATTTTGCAGAAAAGCATTCACATCCTGTTGACCTTTTGCGCTCCTTCTAGTTCTAGGTATAATGTCAATTGGGCTCGAAAGTATTGATGCATATCAGTGATAATAAGACATGAAGAAATGTTACATTGGCGTTTTAACTACATCCTTTTTTATGCTATTGGTACTGGGGTATTTTGCCATTAGAAACCCTATCAGGGACAGTTCTTTTACAAGTCCCCTGTTATTAAATACAACAAATCCTCTTGAATGGGCAAATTCTTGTGCTCCACCCGCGGTTCAGAATCCAGAAATTAGTTCTCAAGTGATTTCTGCTGATACTATAGTCATTGATCTCTTTGCTCGGAGGAACCTATCGAACAAAGAGCAACAATCTTTGCAGACGTGGAACCATTTGAAACACTTAATTAGCCATGGTCAGGCTTTATCTAATGCAGTAGAGGCTATTAAGGAAGCTGGCATTGCATGGAAAAATCTTATGGCTTCAGTTGAACAGGAAAGACTTAATGTGAATGAAAGTTCACACAGGGGAGGAAAAGAAAAACAATGTCCTCATTTTCTTAGTAAAATGAATGCCACACAGCGTAATAATAATGGCTTTCAGTTGGGGGTACCTTGTGGCTTGACTCAAGGTTCCTCGATCACTATTATTGGCATTCCAAGTGGTCTACTTGGTAATTTCCGGATTGACTTAACTGGGGAGCCACTTCCAGGGGAACCAGATCCACCTATTATTTTGCACTACAATGTTAGGATCCTCGGTGATAAAATAACCGAGGACTCTGTAATTGTACAAAACTCCTGGACAGCTGCTCATGACTGGGGCGAAGAGGAGCGTTGTCCATCTCCTGCTCCTGAAAAGAATAAGAAAGGTAGATATCAATCACGTTTTCTTGCTTCTTGAGTGTGCAGTATAAATTCAATTGATTCTTTATGCAATGCTTACTGCATTATCACTTACCGAATTCACATTGCAGTTATCCATAGAGCGGTCTTAATTCTTCAGAAAATTTGATTAATTTGGGTAAATAACCTNCATGCAACGCTTACTGCATTATCACTTACCGAATTCACATTGCAGTTATCCATAGAGCGCTCTTAATTCTTCAGAAAATTTGATTAATTTGGGTAAATAACCTGTTCCCTACCCTCNCTTTATGCAATGCTTACTGCATTATCACTTACCGAATTCACATTGCAGTTATCCATAGAGCGGTCTTAATTCTTCAGAAAATTTGATTAATTTGGGTAAATAACCTGTTCCCTACCCTCCTTTCTTATGAGAGGGCAGTTACCAAATTAATCAAAGTTTCTAGAAGTAATCAGAATATGATTTTGCTCAATATACAGCACGAAAAGCTATACGACGTTACAAACGATGCCTCTTTGTTTGCATTTAGTCTTTGATACCAAAAAATGAGGATGCATGTATATTGAACTATATTAGTAGATCTATGTTTGGCTTGAATGTTTAAGATTTTGTAAGTTAATGGTTCTTTCTTTTCTCCTTGTGCATTCTCAGGTTCATTGCCATTAAATTTTCATTGGGCTTCCTTACAAAGATGCAAGTTTTTTGTCAAAAGTTAGAATCTCAAATAGGTGGTTCTAAGTCTAAAATTAGGGTGTCTAGAATACAATTTGCTTCCATTAGCTCCTATGTTTTATAAGAGTTTATATTTTTAACGAAGGAGTCCCGGAGAATGGATGAAGTGACAGGTTTGGTGAAAACATCCACAACCTGATCACTGTTCCCCACAAATGATAGGGTGATAATACCACAACTGACCTTCTCCTGAAGAAAGTGAACATCAATCTCTACAGATCGGTTATCACAATACAATGTGGATGAAGAAGTCAAAGGAAATTTCAACTTGCCAAGAATCGATCATACCCAGATAACCTCACACTTGTCAAGTGTCAATGTTCGATACTCTGCCTCTACTGAATGAGCAGTAGACAACTGCCTGTTTCTTGTTTTTCCAATAGAAAAGATGAGTCCCTCGAAAAGCATAGAAGCCCGTAATAGATCAATTGTCACAAGCTCTCTCATAATCTGAATCTGAATAATAGGCTAGANGTCTGCTTCTTGCTTTTCCAATAGAAAAGATGAGTCCCTCGAAAAGCATAGAAGCCCATAATAGATCAATTGTCACAAGCTCTCTCATAATCTGAATCTGAATAATAGGCTAGAGAATCGATCTGAGACCCTGATGCATAGAATAACCAAAGTCTAGGACAAGACTTGAGGTATTCAAGAATATGATAAACTGCATCCAAATAAGATTGACACTACTTGTGTATGAACTGGCTAACTCGACTGACAGTAAATGAAATGTCTGGCCTTGTGTTGGTTAGATAGATAAGTCTACCTACTAACTTCTGATAGACAGTTAGATCTCTCAACTCCTCACCGTCAGCAGTGAGCTTCAGGTTTGGAATCATGAGTGACGATATAGGTTTGTACCCCAACATCTTAGTATTCGAGAAAAGATCTAGAACGTACTTCTTCTAAGAGAGAACAATATCCTTGCTACTACGGGCAACCTCAATTTCAAGAAAGTACCACAGAAATCCAAGATCCTTCACATCGAAAGTCTTGCCATGGTTAACCTTGACTTATATAGTCCCAGAAACGTCATTTCCAGTAATAATAATATCATCCACATATATCAAGAGAATGACACACTGCTTAGAAGTATTTCGTTGAATGAAGCATGTATGATCTGAATAACATCTGGTGAACCCTAAACGTACAACTACACCACTAAACCGAGAGAACTAAGCTTGTGCTGACTATTTTTGTCCATAAAGAGGTATGCAATTGACACACCTTCGCAGCATACTTCCTCTCACCATGAAAGTTCGGTGATGCATCCATATAAATAGTCTCGTCCGGACTACCGTGAAGAAACACATTCTTCACATTCAATTGATGAAGAGACNGTAATTGACACACCTTCCCAGCATACTTCCTCTCACCATGAAAGTTCGGTGATGCATCCATATAAATAGTCTCGTCCAGACTACCGTGAAGAAACACATTCTTCACATTCAATTGATGAAGAGACCAACAGCACGAGGCAGAGAAATAATTAATTGNGCAATTGACACACCTTCGCAGCATACTTCCTCTCACCATGAAAGTTCGGTGATGCATCCATATAAATAGTCTCGTCCGGACTACCGTGAAGAAACACATTCTTCACATTCAATTGATGAAGAGACCAACAGCACGAGGCAGAGAAATAATTAATTGAATGGTAGTCAACTTTGTCATAAGGGCAAAGGTAACTCCAAAATCACGATCCGAAACCTGAGTAAAGCCCTTCGCCACAAGCCTAGCTTTGTGACGATCAATAATACTATCCGTAAGAAACTTCAGAGTGTAAATCCAGTAACATCCAATAGGTTTCACCTTTGAAGGTAAATAACCAAGATCCCATGTATGATTACGCTGAAGAGTATCCATCTCTGTCTGCATAGCAAGAACCNTGAGTAAAGCCCTTCGCCACAAGCCTAGCTTTGTGACGATCAATAATACTATCCATAAGAAACTTCAGAGTGTAAATCCAGTAACATCCAATAGGCTTCACCTTTGAAGGTAAATAACCAGGATCCCATGTATGATTACGCTGAAGAGTATCCATCTCTGTCTGCATAGCAAGAACCCACTGAAACTCCTACATAGCCTCTGAAATAAAGCGAGAAACCGGCATATCTAATAAGGCCATACTATAAGTTCGAAATGTAGGAGACAGATCACTATAAGAAACATAACAAGAGATCGGATGTAAAACCCTAGCGGCCCAACCATAATGAACAACTGGCCGGTGGTCACGTTGTGCATAACGGCGCCCTAAATCATTATCCTTCACTGACACAGTCTCATCTTTTTTTAATAACAAATCCCCATTCTCCCTATTTTTTTTTAAAAGAAAGTTGATTTTATATCANGGATAACGGCGCCCTAAATCATTATCCTTCACTGACACAGTCTCATCTTTTTTAAATAACAAATCCCCATTCTCCCTATTTTTTTTTAAAAGAAAGTTGATTTTATATCATCAAATCAAAAAAATTACAAGAATCAAAAAGGTTAAAGCTCGTAATGGCTTTAATCCTTCAAAACAAAATTCAAGAATTCAAAATTTTCTACAAAGTCAAAACCAAGAGCTATTGGAAAAGAAAGCTTCGACACACAAAAGCCTTCATCTTCCTCGCAACTGGCAACCCAATTTGATCATGCAGCAGCAGAACCTTCCATTCTACTGGCAGCCCAGTCAATGTAAAATCATTGAAGCTCCTTGTCTTGACAGCCAGTGAAGCTAAGAAATCAGTAACCCCATTAGCTTCACTGACAAAGTCTCATCAGGTAAAGCAACTGACTCAAAAAACTCAATACCTGCAATCTCACTAGTGCTAATAACAAGCACATTAGTGCTAACACGACATTCAAGAATTGCACAATTTTTAGAGATCCAAGCAGAATATCTAGAGTCAGCTTCCCAACATGCCCTAAAAAAAGGTGAAAAGAGTGTGTCTAATCAACAAAGTTACAGTCATTTAATAATTATACCGTAATCTTCTGAGAGATCATACACGGCATCGCCGATAATGTAACTATGCCTGCAAGTACTGTATACTAGTTAAATATAAAAGTGAGAGGGATAATCCCTACAGAAGTGGGCAGTACATCTCGAGTAGAAGTACTAATGGTAGGGTCTCAAGTCCATCACTAGTGTCCATAGCAACAAAAATAATATGACAATCATGACAGAAACAACTGTAAGATATATAGAGGAAAAGGAAAAGGAGAACAATATATCTCTAGTCAAACAATAGCGACAAATAAAGAAGGTCTAAAAAGTTCCCAAATAATAGGTCACAGTGCCAAGAAATCTAGGAAAAATATATGTAGGTGATCTACGACATCAAAAGTAGATCAACGGAGGAGGGGATCCAACCCCTCTTAAAAGTCCCTAGATACTTCAACCCTAGGAAAAAGAGGAGGCAGCAGCGCGAAGAGTGGCCTGAGGGTGATGGTGGCCTTGGCACTAGCTGCTTGGGCAATGGTGCTGGCTGCCTTGGGTGCTGGCAAGGTGGTTGGGCAGTGATGACTAGGGTTAGGGGTGGTGGGTAGGGTTAGGGTTGGGATTTGGTTTAGGGTGAGGGAAGGCTAAGGGTACGCTAAAGGCTAGGGTTTGACTCTGATACCAACTAGAATCATTTGAGAGTCAAGGGGATACACAAATTGAGTGCAGCCAAAACACCCCTCTGGTGTGGGTAAGATATAAAAGTCATCGTAAGGAAAAAGGGAAAAAAACTTAAAAAACTAAACCATAACTCCAACAGTCATGATCAGATGATTGCATACTTGTTTGCTGCTTCAAGTTGTGTTGTCATGATGTCGACTAATTCATCTTATTTTACAAGGGCATCTGACTGCTGGCCTGCTTCACATATTTCTGCTACTTCGGCTTGGATTCCAGTGGATTTGATCCTTGTCATACATTTTCCAACCTCTTCTCTTCTTTTTTTTGTTCATTGTTTCGGTGGAGTCCATGTTACGTTACTACATCTACTTTTTGCCTTATATAAGTATAATTAGTTTTATGTTCCAGTGGATGATTTGGACCAGTGCAATGAGATGGTGGGTAAAATTAACGACCAGGTTTTCACTGCTAGCGGACATTCAAATAGATCTACAAAATTTCCTATGGTTAAGGATGGATCTAAACCAAAAAGATATTTCCCATTTAATCAAGGTTACCTGTCTGTCGTGACACTAAGAATGGGATCAGAGGGAATCCAGTCAACTGTTGATGGAAAGCACATCACATCCTTTGCTTTACGTGGAGTAATTTCTCTCATTTTCTTTTATTTGATTTAATTTGGAATTGTAGCAGCAATTATCAATTTTTTTGAATTACATATCAGTTTTTGTTGCTTATCTGTTCAGACTTTGGAGCCATGGCTTGTTAGTGAAGTAAGGATTTCAGGAGATATCAAATTAATTTCTGTCGTAGCCAGTGGATTACCAACGCCAGAGGATTTAGAGCATATAACCGACTTAGAAGGTCTTAAGTCAGCTCCACTCCTTCCTCAAAGGCACCTGAGTCTCTTCATTGGCATTATCTCTACTGCAAACAATTTTAAACGCAGAATGGCTGTTCGAAGAACATGGATGCAATATGCTGCTGTGCGGTCGAGACAAGTTGCAGTGCGCTTTTTTGTTGGTTTGGTGAGTTTTGCATGTGAATTCCTTTGTTATGACCCAGTCAATTTTTGTTTTGGTGATGCTTCTTCCCCTTTCTCTAAGTACTAAGTTAGTGATGTAGATCGTATTAGGGAAGAATTAGGGATGAGAAGGGAAGAAGAAAGGGATGAGAAAAGAAGAAGAAGGAGATGAGATTCAATATCAATAATCAATAATCAAAGTCTAGTCTCTCAGCAAATATGTATCCCCTATATATATAAGGAATTCACAAATCCTATATAAATAAGGAGATCACAAACCCTAAAATAAATAAATAATCAAAATGACAACTAAACCCTTAAAAGTTAAAAGAAATTACTTAAAAGCTAAATATTAAAAGTATCTAAATAACTATAATAATTAATCTATAATATCTATCCAATTCCTACACAATCCCCATCACCCCCAGAGTCAAATTGATTTCAAAAAGAATACAAAAGAAGTGACATCCCGTCCAAAGTTTCTCAATCACCTAGTTTGCTAGCCAAAATCCCGAGGGTGAATGTGAACTAGACCAAATCATATAGAGGCAATATATACATCATCAGCAGAATATACATGATATAGATGAGGAAACATACATGATAACAAAGACACCCCACCCAATTACTAGTATCGCACTCATTTCCTTTCAATCTATACTTGCTCTTGATAACAAAATGCCATAGTAAAAGAAGTTCTCAAGGGAATCTCTTAAGTCATTTCCCGACTAAATCAACATTTCTTCCCTTAAAGTTTTTAAAAATCTGCCTCTATAATTGGGTTTAGATACCACCTCCCAACTAATCATGTGATCTGTCTTTCCCTCCCCACCGCAAAGAAAATCCCTTGTCATTCTTCACAACCCTTATTGCTACATTTCCTGATATCCTAAAGAGAGATAAATAATAATTAGAACTAAACGGAATAGATTACACTAAAATTAACCTTCCCCTTTTAGAAATAAAAGCTCTTCACCATCTCCAACATTTCTCCCACCTTTGCAAGGGTCCCAAAAAGTCAAAGATACTACCCCCCAAAGGAACACCTAAATACTTCAAAGGTCACTCCCCCACAAAACATACCAAACAATCAGTCAATCTAACAATCTTATCTGCATTAGAGTAAATGACAACTATCAAGCTTTTATCCCTATTCACCTTTGACCATGAAACTATGCCTGATACCTTAAGCCTAACAAATGTATATTCTTCACTCAGCATTTGCATTGAGCTACAACAAAGATTATAATAACAGCAACAAATAGCTTCAGTCTCTACACTCGGTGGAAACGTATGGTATTTCTGGACACAAGGATTTATTGTCAGACTCTAGCAACTCCCCACAATTCAGAGGAAGGCTATACATTTGCATGCTACTGGACGTACTATATCGGGCATATATATGGTTTAGTGAGTAAGCATTATGCCAGGATAACATTGCCACCCGGCGCAGACTTCTTTCTTCTATTCTGAAATGATGAAACATTATTTTCTGAGTGCCTCTAAGCAAGATGTTGACAATATTGCATCTGTAGTGCATAAAAAAAATACTTGTCAAATCTAATTTATGAAGAGAAAGTGCACATACAAACGCATTTCAGCTTTGAAACATAAGAATTAAGTATGGACATAATGGTATTGCGAAAAAAACCAATTAAAATCAACCTCGAAAAACAAATATGTGACATACCCAAGGTTAAGAAGCCCAGCAACTGTATTAATGCTGATGTCAAAATCCACTTTTGGTTGGTTGATAAAATTCCCTTCTCTTATAGGCTAACAAAAATAATTTGAAATTCAGTGAGTATATAGTACAGTAATTTACAAAACGAAGGAAAGCGCAATGCATATTTAACAAAGAAACAAATTTCCTACAAAATTAAACTACGAACCTCCCGTATGAGCAACGCAAATCTTCCTTCGCAAATTCTGACTCTTATGCAGTCACTTTCCGTTAACTGGCCATTAGCAGGTATTCCAGGTAGCCTTAAATAAATGTCAATAAAATTCTGAACAGAACTGCAGATCTTTGCAGGGTCAAGGATTTTTAAAATATCTTGATAAGCCACCTGTTATTCAGAGAAGTATGTCATAGAAACCGTCTTACTTAAGTTCGGGGCAGAATCACTACAAAATGAACTTACTTGCTTATTACTTTTGAGCATAAACAATGAGCTCTCAGGAGAAAGCACAGGATCAAAGTCATTTCGAATTTTCAGCTGCAATAAGATAAAGAAAAACTTTGCACGATCAAAGATACTTCTTGATAGTTACAAGCACTTTAAGTGGATAAACAGTAACATGGTAATATATGTAACATGCTGATGGATACTAAGGTTAACATCTATTTTTATTTGATGCTAAGATTGAACAAAAAATCAATGGAACATATGAGACAAATAATTTAAAAAATGGACCATAGCCTGCAGTAGTTCCATTATAATCAACTAATCAAGGCTCTATACTGTGTCCACAATATGAGGTTATCCAACCTTAAGCATAATAGATTACCTAAACAACTATACAAATTTCAGTAAAAGTTAGGATCTGTTGTAAAAGGAACATTGAATTTTGTCAAAAACCAAAATCCTAAAGCCACAGCAACTATTGGAATATTTCCTTTTAACTTCAACCATGAAACAATTATAGAATGACTTTCAATCAACTCACATGTGCATGAACAAGATGTGGTTCAATGTGCTGCTGGAACATTGGGAATACTGTCGTCATAATTTCATTTTGGGACATAAAGCACCCTACTCTACTTTTGTTCCTTTGAACTCGAGAAATCAGATGTGAATGAACACCTCCAACCTGTTTTCCGATCAAACAAGTACTTCTCCTCATCATGTTTTATTGACCTCAAACAATATGCTACTTAATCAATATCAATTTAAAGCAAAAGCCTCATCAGATAGTCAAAGTCATCCTTACAACAGCAATCCACAAGTCCAAAGATTTCCTGATATAAGGGTGCAAAGCATAAACACCTTCAAAAATAACCTGGTAGAATTAGACAGAAGCATATTATCAGACACCAAATAACAAGGACCAAATCATATTAAACCAGCATTACCAGTTCATATAACTAAGATCATGTATTTCATTAATTATAAAACAGTAAAGTCTACTGCACAAAGAACTGTTCCCTGGCTCCATTGCTTCAGCCTTAAAAAGTTCTCATGAAATTATTTGATATCAAAAGAGAAACGAGCAAGAGATTAACCTCAGCAAGGCCTTAAGATATCCAAGCAAAGATAAGAGTCAAAATTACAAAATGGGGTGCCATGAGGTCCTCAAAGTTTAGTATGTCATGTTTTTCTANCGCTCCATGTCTCTACCTCGTCCCACCTCCACAAAAATGAAGAAAAAAAATCCCCGGAAACTTGCCAAACCCACTTTTTGCTGGTACTGACTTGTTCGTTGAAAACAGGATAAAGTATGTGATTAGGATCTAAACTGGACTGACAGCTGTTTATTTTTCCTCCTTTTCCTTTCATGGAGTGGGGGGTTGCTAAGTTATTTTGTAATACATGCTTCCTTTTCCTCTGTGATATGGCATATCCCATTTCTTTTATGCTTTTCATCTATTTGATCCCACTCCTCCATTACCTTGTTTATTTAAGGAATGGCCTGAAGACACTTACCCTCCTTGGGCACATGGTCCGGGTTATGTTGTGTCAAGTGACATAGCAAAGGCAATCTACAAGCAACTCAATAATGGCCGCCTAAAGGTATAAAGAATATCTGTACATATATCAACGTCCTCTCCATATTCGTTCATCATGTTCTACACTTCTCGTTGGCCAAAAGGTCTTAGTATTGAGGGTTCAGATCTGAAAGCATTAATTAATTGGTCAGCAGATGTTTAAGCTAGAAGATGTTGCCATGGGCATCTGGATTGCAGACATGAAGAAGAAAGGTTTAGTAGTTAGGTATGAGAAAGAAGAGAGGATCTTTCATGAGGGGTGCAAAAATGGCTATGTTGTTGCCCACTACCAAGCTCCCAAAGAGATGCTTTGTCTATGGCAGAAGCTTCAAGAAGAACATCGTGCTACATGCTGTGGCGATTAACACATACGGTCATTGCAGTTGTACGAATCTTGGGGAGATAATTCTAACCTTTGACAGAGACAACTCACAGGCAGAAAAGATCAAACGGAGGATAGAAGAATGGTATGTGTGTGTGTGTGTGTGTGTGATAGAGAGAGAGAGAGAGACATGGAGGTTGGGGAGTGAAGTTGGTTGTTTACATGTTGTACAAGTAGGTGCTTAGTGTAGTGATATGCATACGAGTAGTCCACTTGAATTTTCTATGTTCCTGTTTCTCCCAGCGGCACATAGAGAGAGAGAGAGAGAGAGAATGCATTGTATAGTGGACTGAAACATTTGATATCATTGCCTCGCTACACCGATGGTCACATTCTTCTTAACAATTTTCTACTTTAATTATTGATTTCGGCTTTTTTTTGTTTTTTTTGATTTATTATGACTGAAAATCGTTGTAACCATGGTTTCATGATAGCATTGCAATATGCACGCGACCATCCGCAAATTGCATGCATCAATTAAACCTTAAAACGAATTTAGATCCACAGCATTGCCATATTGACGGTTGGGGAACATGAGCAACATGTCTGTGTGCTAGACTGCTTACCAAACTTGGTAAAGAGGATACATCTTTGATAATCATTACAAGAGAAGCTAACATTTTATTGGTTTGATCACAAATCTTCAGATTCCATAAACAATGCAACCCCAACCCATACACTGCTATATTTCCAACCATTTATGAAACAATCAATGGCGAGATAATAATCGTTTACCAGATCCTAAAAATAGTAAGAAAAAGTTTTGTCGAGTAGAGTTGANTACATGCATCAATTAAACCTTAAAACGAATTTAGATCCACAGCATTGCCATATTGACTGTTGGGGAACATGAGCAACATGTCTGTGTGCTAGACTGCTTACCAAACTTGGTAAAGAGGATACATCTTTGATAATCATTACAAGAGAAGCTAACATTTTATTGGTTTGATCACAAATCTTCAGATTCCATAAACAATGCAACCCCAACCCATACACTGCTATATTTCCAACCATTTATGAAACAATCAATGGCGAGATAATAATCGTTTACCAGATCCTAAAAATAGTAAGAAAAAGTTTTGTCGAGTAGAGTTGAATCTATAAAACAATCTAAGAAACCGCAACAGATCTATCTTGACAAGAACCCATGACGAGATAATGCAGTCTCAAACGCTTCCATCTTTTCTCCTCGAGCAAAACCATTGCGATCATAAGACGATATTTCATTTATATTGAGATCAATACATGTCTTGACAAGCTCTTCACCAACACGTTCAGCTGCTTCCTGGGATTATCAAATGTTTAAACAAATAAAAAATAAAAAAACAATTTAGCCGGTCGTGCAATGTCATAACTTTAGAAAAACAGGCATAAAAAGAGAGGGTAAAGGTAACCAACCATAGACAGTACCATACATATTTTGACAATGGAAAAAACCCATTTATGTTATGTACATGTTTATAACTAAATACTTATCGAGGACAAGTAATTTGGCTAGGGTACAATGAAGGAACAAGATTTATGTAACCGGTCTTAAGGAGTTAGGATAAAGCAGTTTTTGAGTTGATTTGAGTTGAGCATGTTTTTGATTTCATGTTACGCACTATCTATGGTGAAGTAGCGGACTTACAATTGTGGTACAAGGAGGATCCTGGCGAATTGATCTCTGTAGAGTGCTGCAATAGAATAAACAGTTCTTCTTCTGATCATCTACCAGCATAGCATACAATTGCTTATCGGAACAGAATAATGAAAGCCTTGGCTTTGTAGNTGAGTTGATTTGAGTTGAGCATGTTTTTGATTTCATGTTACGCACTATCTATGGTGAAGTAGTGGACTTACAATTGTGGTACAAGGAGGATCCTGGCGAATTGATCTCTGTAGAGTGCTGCAATAGAATAAACAGTTCTTCTTCTGATCATCTACCAGCATAGCATACAATTGCTTATCGGAACAGAATAATGAAAGCCTTGGCTTTGTAGCTGTGCCATTAAACTGGTCAAGAGAATAAGGAATTCAGCTTTCGATGTATGGTAAGTGAAGATATGCTACCAGCAAAAAAAATGCCCACTAACAGACACTCCGATACCAGTGCAATTAGTAGGTAATTATGGGTGGCAATTCAAATCAGCAACGCACCAAACCCACCTGCAAATTAGTGGGTTGTGCGACTGATTTATTTTTGTGTCATAAATGTATTTGGATAATCAATCCAAGTTATTAAGCGGGTAATGCAGATTGGATTGGGCTTCCAACAAGTCCAACATATGTAAGCAATTATCTTGAACCACCACCACCTAACCATCACAAACACCACCACAACCTCCACTCCCACTCTCATCACCGCCACCTGTTGCCCAACCCATCCACAACTCANGGGTTGTGCGACTGATTTATTTTTGTGTCATAAATGTATTTGGATAATCAATCCAAGTTATTAAGCAGGTAATGCAGATTGGATTGGGCTTCCAACAAGTCCAACATATGTAAGCAATTATCTTGAACCACCACCACCTAACCATCACAAACACCACCACAACCTCCACTCCCACTCTCATCACCGCCACCTGTTGCCCAACCCATCCACAACCCACCAAACACGTCCATTTGCCACTCCTAATTGGTATATATTAATATTATCCATTTGAAATTTGAATTCATAGACTTGTTGCATGGCATTTTATCAACCTAAATTATCCTAAGGAAGAAGAAAGCATGTAAGGCCAATGCAAAGTACATCNCTCCCACTCTCATCACCGCCACCTGTTGCCCAACCCATCCACAACTCACCAAACACGTCCATTTGCCACTCCTAATTGGTATATATTAATATTATCCATTTGAAACTTGAATTCATAGACTTGTTGCATGGCATGTTATCAACCTAAATTATCCTAAGGAAGAAGAAAGCATGTAAGGCCAATGCAAAGTACATCTTCTTGTAATGGGGAGAAACTAAACCTAAGGGATGGACCAGTCCTGCCCTCCCACCAAGTCTCCCTTGGATCCAGTCATCAGCCTTGATTATTCCTGAATGTTAAACTGTCCAGAAAAAGAGATAAACACTACCTTCTTCTGTAGTCTTCTGTTTCGGATTTTCGCACTTTCTTTTCGGGTATTTGCTCTTGCCCTTGCTTCAATCACCAATGGCTTCATAAGGAAACCTAAAGGAAAGTAACAGAGCTGCAGTTAGCTGATGTTTCAAGACAAATACAAGTTACTCCACTTGTGCCTCCACTAACACATTCTTTGAGATACGTAAAAGACATGGTAATCACAAAAGAATCAGCAAAGAGAAAAAGGGTGTACTAATTATTGAACTTACTTCTACTCTGCACGGGAAGAAAATTAGAGGGATACAACCGAGTCCCAAAGAGACCACAAGTCTTCAATTGTGGAGCAGTGAAAGTCCCAAGAGCCATAATACATTCAGTTGCAAAACGATAACTTGCCCAGAATTGGATGTAGATGTTGCAATTGACCCTTACCCACCTCAAAATGACTAGTGCTCAAGCTAAAACGCGAAGCAAGTTCTGGAAAAAGAAACATGCTTTCATTGAGCAATTTAATCAAACAACANTCCCAAGAGCCATAATACATTCAGTTGCAAAACGATAACTTGCCCAGAATTGGATGCAGATGTTGCAATTGACCCTTACCCACCTCAAAATGACTAGTGCTCAAGCTAAAACGCGAAGCAAGTTCTGGAAAAAGAAACATGCTTTCATTGAGCAATTTAATCAAACAACATACGTGCAGCTCCTAACCGACATTTTTTTCCTTAACAACCTACAATTCTGATACATTGGTACTAGATACAGAAGTAAAGAGGATATTTCTGTTGGGAAATTTGGAACAATGAATAAGATTTGGCGTTTACCGGCAGATGGGGTCATGATGAAATTCTTCAAATTTATCCATGCACATGTCTTGCCCTGTTTGCAGCCACAAGCCTGTTGATGATGAAGAACTCAATAAGAAAAGTGGTGGTGGTGGTGGTTAGTGAAGTTAGAGGGAGGAGGAGAGAGATTTGGGTGACTTTTTCAATCACAATTCAGAAAAGAAATGGGGAGACGAATCAGACAGTTTCAGCCGAGTCTAGCGACCCCTAATCAAATCCTCATAGACCTCATCACAGTACTGAGGATTAGAGAAGTTTTTAACATTTTTGTGGGTTAATCTTGATGTACGTTGAAGATCAATAGAGAAGTGTGATAAGGTATAATTAATGAATAATAAATAAAATAATAAATAGTAGTAATATAAATATTGAGTCAACAGATGTATTGTAGTTCAGTTCAAGTGATTCGCTCTATTTTAAGGGATTGATGAAGTAAGGTAAACGAGAGACAACAATGGTTAGCTTCGAGAGAGGTATAATAGTTAGAAGGGCAAAAAATTATGTATCTATAAAGAGATATACAGATAGAGTTTAATGTGTCTTCTCGTATAGAGAGAATATATAATTTATAGACGTAGAATTTTAGTTAAAGTGATGACACGAAGAAAAATGTATTAATTTTCTGGGTCGTTATAAAAAATAAGTGTCATAAAAGGTTGCATTAATCTTCGAGAATAAATATCTCGATAATTACTCCTCACATGTTCTAATTTTTCTTGGACTCTTGCAATCTTGGGTTGGCTCGGATTTACGAATTGAACTTAACCTACATTTTAGTTGACTTGAGCTTAATTGATTTATTTAACCTGGTCCAGCAAAATCTGGCTTGTCAAATCTCATTTTGAAATATGAGAGATGCTCAAATTTTTAATTTTTACTCTGAATTCAATTCGTCAAATCTCATTTTGAAACATGATAGATGCTCAAATTCTAAAATTGAATCCTAAGGTTGTGTTTGTTTTAGATATTACAGTTGGAAAAAATAATGTTGGTTCCACTTTATTTCTCTTATAACCAAGTTTAGATGTATCGACTCAGATAAATAGTATATTTAATATCATATATAGCCTCTTAAATAAACTCACATTTTTTTTGTGGGCTTAAATAATCTAGTTGAACTGTACTTAGATTGGATATAAATACCAATATTTATCTTGATGGTTCTTTAGTAATTTAGGTGGCATTTGGTAATCACATGTTTTTGTTTTTTATTTTATTTTATTTTATGGCTAAAAAAAAATAAAAATATGTTTAGTGAATGTGGTTTTTTTTGTTAACACATTCTTTTTTAAAACAAAGCTAAAATATGAAAATATCCAAAAAAATATTTTTAAAAACATTCAAAACAAAAAAAACAGCATTGTTTCACCCTCTGTGTCTGTCTGTTGTATCTCTCTCTCTCTCTCGATGCCAACGAGGACGAAGCCATCGCCATCGCCAATCACTCCAATTTTTGGGGTCTCTGATCTGTCTCGACTCACTCTCTTGTTCGATTAGTTTTCATGTTTTTCATTCTTCTTTATTTTAGATAGAATTTCTGGATCATTTGCTTAGCAAATTCGTTGATTCAGGTTCTCATTGTTGTTGATATAAATCTGTGAAGGTGATCGATTACGAGTTCTAACTAAATATTTCTTTTCTTTTGCATTATTTTATTATTGAAGCTTGAAAGATGAAAGTGGAACCTACAGTTAGGGTTTGCGCTTATTTGGATTCGATTATTATACTGATTATGAGGGTTTTAGCTTATTTATGGCGATTATATGATTTTAGGGTTTTGTGTTTGGCATTACTGGAAGGAGTGCTTGTTGTGCGTGGTGAATTGAATTGATTGTCTGTCAAAATGACAATGAACGAGCGGAAGACGATCGCCTTGGAACAAGGATGGGATTTTATGCAAAAAAGGGATAACAAATCTGAAGAACATTCTCAAAGGACTCCCTGAAAATGACAAAGGACGAGTGGGTTTCGGCGATTGTGGTGATGGATTTCAGTGGTAGGGGTGGTATATGGGTTTCGGTGGTGGAGTTGGGGGTGGGTTTCAGTGGTGGAGTTGGGTTGTCCGTGGGGTTGG
>CAUOFW020000748.1:579383-656919 GCA_963454935.2 Ilex paraguariensis | reverse complement strand
GTTGGGTGGGTGGGGGTTTGGGTTTGGGTGGTAAATTTTTGATATAATACTAAACAGGTTTTTTATATTTTTTAAAATATAAATGACTATCAAATATGTTTTATATTTTTTTTTATTTTTATTACAAAAAAACCAAAACCTAATTTTGTTTTTTTTTTTTTTTATAAAAACAAAAAACGTTACCGAATGCACTGTTAATGTTTATATCATCGTTTAAGACTGTCAGTTTAGGACTGTTAATTTTTACGAGACATAAATCGAACACAAAAGTAATGGATTGAACATAAAATTAAATGAGTTAATGAGTTAAAATAGGTCTAACATATTTAAACATAGAAAAAAAAAATCATGTTGAGTTCATGTCAAACTCAGATCAACTCGATTTTGATTTGATTAACACGTATATTTTAAATGGATTGACATGATTTGGACACGAACCCGACCTAACCCATTTTAGACTCATTTAATCCGTTTATGCAGTATAGTTTGACTATTATATATGATTGATGTGGTTTTAACATTATTATTTATTAGTTCTTGTTTCTGTTATAATAATTGGCATTATAGTTTTTAACATTATCATTACAGTATACTAGTATAGTTCTTTTTTTAATTTTTGGGTTGAAACTTGAATGTATTTTAATTAATTTCATTAATGAGATGTAATATGTTATTTGGAAAAAAAAATATTGGAAATTTTGGATGATTGATTTAATGATGTATTTAATGATAATGAGCTAGTGCGGAAAAAGGTTATATGTGTTAAACATGTTTGTATTATGTGTGTTAAACAAGTTAAATAAATCAAGTTATGTGTGTTAACTCGGAAACAACATATTTATTAAACGTGTCAAACAGATCAGGTTCGAGTAACCCGTTTAATGGTCAGATCAAGTTAATGTTTATACATTTTGACACGATTATTAAACATGTCAGGTTTAGGTTTTGATATTTTTGACACAAACTCGAAATCAACCCGACACGAAATGACTCAACCTGACACGTTTGACACCCCGACAATCGTTCAATACTTTATCCAAATAAAGTATTAGATAGGATAAATGTGGAGTCCACTACTTCTTAATACTTGAACCAAACATGAGATAAGGAGACATTGTCACTATAATTAGTCTAAGGGTCAAATTGATGGATATGAGATTGATGAGTTTGTCCAATCCGATCCTTCATAATGCTTAAAGTGTCATTCATTTTTTTGTCTAAAAATGCAACTTATTTTTTTTTTTTTGTAGTTTAATGGTTATGGGTGTTCAGACCAGCTTACACACATCTCAATTAATCTTCTCCTCAATCTGGTTTAACTTACGCACACTTGAATTAATTTCATTCTTGAGTAATTTAAAAATTATTTTTATTTAGTATAAAAATTGAGAATTCGC
Source organism: Ilex paraguariensis (assembly GCA_963454935.2). NCBI lineage: Eukaryota > Viridiplantae > Streptophyta > Magnoliopsida > Aquifoliales > Aquifoliaceae > Ilex > Ilex paraguariensis. The sequence continues at coordinate 655,522 of CAUOFW020000748.1, read as the reverse complement.
AATATCTCTCAATTAAGAGAAATTGAGCATATCTCAAATTGAGAATTCCTAATAATACAAGCAACCCCTAATCGAATAAAATTGTACCCTGAAAGAGCATCTCTCAATTACACCTAACTCTCATGTCTCATGTGTAACGTAAGGATCATTTTTGCAAAATCCAAGATCAGACTATGATTTTGGAAGTGATCATCTATCAATAACAAAGCATCCAGAGTCCTTGTCCAATCCATTTCCACCCAATCACTAGTGGGATGATGTTGAAGATCCACACTTATTTTTTTGGAGTCAAATACTTCCAAATAGAAGGATTAGAGAGTTTCCCAACTCCCCTGTTAACTTTTTATCACATCGACAAATGACTTGAATCAGACTAATTATTCTTCTCTTGCTGCTAGAAATCGAAACATTGCTTTCCTTTTATGTCACCTCAAAATAAAGTCACCTTTCAATGAAAATTAAATTCAAGACGTTTGAATTTATGATTAAATTTTAGTCTAATTTGACACCACACATCATTGAACTACCCGTTGGTAGAAATAATAGTGGACCAGAGGAAAACAAATATTCATCTAGATGATAGATGGATTATATGTATTGGATGCTGAACGTATATAGAGATATTCATATAAATCTTTACAGAGATGGAGGCGGGATTAGACTGAAAGTCTAAAACTCATCCCCGCCCCCACACCACGCTGCTAAGACACAAACCTCACCTACCCTCTCACTCATTTATTAATGTTGAACAATCTAAATAAATATAAGAGATAAGAAAAGAGGAGGCTAGAGTTTTATTGATACTGCATAATTGAATTGAATGATACAATGAACTAATTTAACCTAAATACAAAGAGACTATATATAAGCTAAACAAGACAGGAAAAGTAAAAGACTATTCTACTCTTAATAAGCAAAATAACCCTATATTTCTTAACATCTCCTCTCAAACTCACGATGCAGCAGCGACAAGCATCGAGAGTTTGCCAACTAGAAAACGAAAACGAAAAATAGAATGCGACTTGGTAAAGAAATCTGCAATCTGCAAAGAAGAAGAAACAAAGGGCAAAGTAATGGTGCCATGCTTGAGATGATGACGAGTAAGATGACAATCGATCTCAATGTGCTTAGTTCGTTCATGAAAAATCGAGTTGTGAGCAATTTAAATAGAACTCCGGTTGTCACAATGCATAGGAGTGGGATGAAAAAGAGAAACTCTCATATCTATCAGTAACCAACATAACCAAACAATCTCTTTGGTAGTAGATGTCATAGCACGATATTCTGCTTCGGTTGAAGATTGAGAAACAATAGATTGTTTCTTGCTCTTCCAAGAAATACGAGAATCACCTAAAAAGATACAGAAACCAGTAACAGATTTGCAATCTGTGGGATCACTACCATGATCAGCATCAAAGTATGCACATAGCTCCAAGGAAGAAGTGGATGGAAGTAAAAGGCTATGAAAGACTGTACCCTGAAGATACCTCAAAATACGAAGAACCGCTGCCCAATGAACTGTAGTAGGAGAAGCAACAAATTGACTAACAACATGAACAACATATGCAATATCTGGACGAGTAATAATGAGATATACCAAGCTCCCAACAATAGTACGGTATAAAATAGGATCTGACAAAAGTAAACCATCAGAAGAGGAATACTTTGCATTAACCTCAATGGGAGTATCTACAGTCTTATTATTAGTAAGTCTTGCTTACTCAAGAATATCTGTAACATATTTCGACTAAGAAAGAAGATAACCTCTGGGTGAGCAGGCTACCTCAATACCCAAGAAATATCGTAGAGAACCCAAATCCTTCATTTCAAATTGTCTAGCCAACTCTGCCTTCAAAACTGAAATACCATTAATATCATCACCAGTAATAATTATGTCATCAACATATAAAGACAGAATGATACGGCCTGCATCAGTGCACTTAACAAAAAGAGCAGAATCATGACTACTAGAAGTAAACCCAAGGGAAGAGATCACAATAGAAAATTTCTCAAACCAAGCACGAGGTGCTTGTTTGAAACCATATAACGCTTTCTTGAGCTTGCAAACATATCCAGAATCATGTGAAACACCAGGAGGGGGAGCCATATAAACTTCTTCTTGAAGATCCCCATTCAAGAAGGCATTTTTAACATCAAGTTGAGAGGTATGCCACTGACGAATCGAAGCAACTGCAATAAGAGTACGAATAGTAGTCATTTTTATAACAGGAGCAAATGTCTCCTCATAATCCATACCATACTGTTGAAAGTACCCTTTTGTAACCACCCTAGCTTTGTATCGCTCAACAAATCCATCAGAATTGGTCTTAATTTTATAAATCCACCGACAACCAACAACACTCTTACCAGGAGGTAGAGGAACCAAATCTCAAGTACCTGTCTTATGCAAAGCAGAAAGTTTCTCATCCATAGCTTGCTGCCAAAGAGAGTCAAGAATTACCTCTTTATAGGAAAAGGGCTCAGAGAGACAATGAATAGAAGCTAAAAAGGAAGTAAAAGATGAAGAATAACAAGAATAAGTAAAATATGGTAACTTTGTGGACTTAGGAATGCGTGTGAATTGACGTAGAAGTGGATCCACAATCTCAGATGGAGCTTGAGGGACCATAGGAGAGGAGGTAGTTTTAGGTGTGATAGAGAGTAAAGTGTCAGTACCTGTAGAATGATCAGTGCTGCTATTTGAAGTATTAGAAATCTGAGATGACAAACTATCAGAATCCTCAGAAAAAAGATCTATACGAATAAGATTAGATCTAGTCAAGTTATAAGTAGTGGATGGAATAGAAAAGAAAGGTATATGCTCAAGAAAAATAACACGACGAGTCACCTAAAGTTTTTGAGTTATTGGATCAAAACAACGATACCCCTTTTTAACTTCACCATATCCAAGAAAGACACAAATAGCAGATCGAGAGGACAGCTTGTTGCGTTCAACATGAGGACGAAGAACGAAACAAGTACAACCAAAAACTCTAAATGAAGAATAATCAGAGGCATACCCATACAACTTTTCGAAAGGAGAAACACCTGAAATATGAGAAGATGAAATTGTATTAATCAAACCTACAGCAGTAAGAACAGCTTCACCCCAAAACTCACTAGGAACAGAAGAAGACAACAAGAGAGAACGAGCAGTTTCAACAATATGCCTATGTTTTCTTTTAAAATGATGTTTTATTAAATAAATCCAACAATAACGAGTATGATCATCAATAAAATAAACATAATATCGAGACCCTCCTTTTGTGGCAACAGGAGAAGGTCCCCATACATCAGAATGAATCAAATCAAATGGAGAAGAAGAAACAGAAATACTTTGATTAAAAGGTAAAGCTGAAAATTTTACTAGTTTACATCCACTACATTCAGAAATATCACAAGTTTTCAAATTTCCTAAAGCCCCTATGGATGCCAAAAATCTCAAACGAGAAGACGAAACATGACTTAAACGAGAATGCCATAAATAAAAACTAGAAGAATAATGACTCAAACGAAAAGAAGATAAATCAACACTAGTAGCAGCAGCAGCAGCAACAACTGACACTTTTAACTCATCCAAAATATATAGTCCCCCCTTCCTACGGCCTGTCCCAATCAGCTTCTGAGACTGCAGATCCTGCACATAACAAGAAGAGGAGAAAAATGTGACTAAATTTTTAGAATCACATAACTGACTAACAGAAGCAAGATTTAATGTGAGTTTTGGAATATGATAAACATTAGGAAGAGATAAGTGAGGTGTGACAACATAACCAACACCTGTTAAAGGCATATGAGTGCCATCAGCAGTCATAACAGGAATAGAAGATGAAGAAAATACAGAAGCAAAAGGTGAAGAATCTGGAGACATATGATGTGAGGCACCAGAATCCAAGACCCATACAGAATGTGACATACCTGGAGAACTATAAGGCAACTAACCTCTTGAAGAAGANATAAGTGAGGTGTGACAACATAACTAACACCTGTTAAAGGCATATGAGTGCCATCAGCAGTCATAACAGGAATAGAAGATGAAGAAAATACAGAAGCAAAAGGTGAAGAATCTGGAGACATATGATGTGAGGCACCAGAATCCAAGACCCATACAGAATGTGACATACCTGGAGAACTATAAGGCAACTAACCTCTTGAAGAAGAAGCATACATAGCTTGTGGCTGTAAGGAGAGAAACTTCTGAAATTGCTCAGCCAAGGTACTGGAATCGGTGAAAGGACCTGATGAAACTACTATTGCAGTATTAGACTGTGGTGGTTTGTAACCCTGAGGTGGTCTATGAGCATTAGATTATGACTGGTTGCCAGACTTTCAAGCTTGAGATTGCTGCTACGATTGATTATGCTGTCTTAATTTAGGACATTGAGCTTTCCAATGATCTTTCTGCTTACAGAAACTACACTCGTCGANTAGTCTATGAGCATTAGATTATGACTGGTTGCCAGACTTCCAAGCTTGAGATTGCTGCTACGATTGATTATGCTGTCGTAATTTAGGACATTGAGCTTTCCAATGATCTTTCTGCTTACAGAAACTACACTCGTCGAAGGCAGACCTTGTGTAAGGCTTATTCTGATTATGAGAGAATGGTTTAGAAGGCCCTGCTAGCACAGAAGGATCAGAAGTAGAAAGAATTCCTTTGTCAGAATAAGACTTAAGACGTATCTCTTCAGCAAATAACTCACTGACAACTGAGTCAACAGAAGGAAGTGGAGAACGATGTAAAATTGAACCTCTAAGTCCTTCAAAATCACTACGAGGTGCCATTAAAAATTGTACCAACCGTTGTTGCTCTCTACGAGCAATATAGGCACCACATGCCTTTAATTTAGTCGATTCTGTAAGAGTCAATTGATGCCAAAGATCTGTCATAGCAGAATAAAACTCCTGAATACTCATATTCTTCTGTTGAAGAGCTCGTATGTCATGCTCCAATTGATACTGCTTTGCAAAATTTNTTAGTCGATTCTGTAAGAGCCAATTGATGCCAAAGATCTGTCATAGCAGAATAAAACTCCTGAATACTCATATTCTTCTGTTGAAGAGCTCGTATGTCATGCTCCAATTGATACTGCTTTGCAAAATTTGATTGAGTGAATAACTTTTGCAGATGATCTCAAACCTTCTTTGTTGTCTCATACTTTGCCAATTGCATACCTATAGAATGCTCAACAGAATTGTTGTTCCAAGTAATAATTTTTTCATTGTCTGCTTCCCAGACATCTATCAAATCAACATAACCCGCATTAGTATTCTTATGTTTCACAGAAGTTCCACTAACATATCTCCATAGCTTTTTACCCTTAAGAAAATTTCTCATCACATAACTCCAATACGAATAATTCTTTTCATCCAACCTCACACTCACAGACTGAAGCGAATCGTCTCTTGCAATAGCCATAATCAACAACCAAAGAAAACCAGATTGCAAAAAAAAAAAAAATAGAACAAATACCAGATTGCAAAAACGAAACAAATACCTTCTCAAAAAAAATTTTGGATCCGCGTAAACTGTGTTTGAGATTAAGCCTTGTCCCATGAAACTTTGCTCTGATACCATGTTGAACAATCTGAAGAAATACAAGAGATAAGAAAATAGGAGGTTAGAGTTTTATTGATACTGCATAATTGAATTGAAGAATACAATAAACTAATTTAACCTAAATAGAAAGAGACTATATATAAGCTAAACAAAACATGGAAAATAAAAGACTATTCTACCCTTAATAAACAAAATAACCCTATATTTCTTAACAATTAATACATATATATAATATCACAAACCTCACCCACCACTGTCTCCACCCACCACCGCCACACACACACACACTCCACTAACAACACGGCCACATCTTGGCTCTGCCTCTCTTTTTCTCAGCCCACCAACGATTCAGATATGAGGTTTTTCTTATAACATGCACACAACACACATTTTTTCTTATACAAGTTATTTCTATGAAATTTTTATATTTGATCAATTTGTTATATAATGTTTTTTTTTAATCTTTTTTGCATATTCATTCGTGAGGTTTTATTATGTTTTATTTCAATTTTTTCTTAAAATATTAGAAATTAATTGTTATAAGCGAGAATGAAAATAGGGATGAGTATCAAAATTTACGTGCAAGGTGGGACAAGGTTAAAATTTCTCCCGCTAATGGAGGTGAATCGGAAATAGACGAATATTTTTTAAATGAGTACAAAGTAAAAACTACTCCTCCGACCCCACCGCAATTCACTACCATTCCTACCCTTCGGTTCGCCAATGAGATTCATTGTCACTTGTTGAGTACAATAATTTTTTGCTGCCATGTTAGTTTCTCTTTCCTTTATCTGGTTTAATGTTGGATGTCACAATAGGCATTGATTGTAACATACCCTGTCTTGTGTCTCTTAAAAATTATATCAAAAAAAAAAAAAGATTCCAGAATGTGAAAGTTACACTGTCCATATAAAAGTGATCACCACCCAGAATAATAATAATAATACGGTATTATTATACGATAAGGAGTGTTTTGATGGACAAGATTACCTTTTTGTTCTAGAGTCATGCAGCAATACAATAACCAATAGGATATACTCAAACAATCTTGGAAATTCTTGTTAATCAAAGCGAACTTGATTTAGAGTTAGTAAATTTGAATTTATTTGTATTATGCTCTAATGATAAACGGATGAGTTTATCAGATCCGTCAAGTGAATGGGTTTTCCATCATTCCATGCACCTCCGTTAAATATGACATATGCATCTGGTTAAATACGACTCATGCACGACACAACTGAGCTCGTATATACACAATAGATTACTTGAGTAAGAGTTGAGTAAATTCTAACACGACACAAATGACATTGTTTATAAACACGACACGACTAGAGAGAGAGAGAGAGAGAGAGAGAGAGATCATATGCAAAATATACTATACCAATCAATATGGGTATACTTCAAAAGTTCCTTGGGGTCCATACACATAACAATATACAGAGTCTCTATAAACAACATATCATCTATTAAGAACAGATTGCATTATAGTTACATAACATAAACCAACTGCTGTCAACTTCTCATATCACTAAAGATGTCCACTGAATTGCTATACTCCCTTGCAGTTCAAGTCAATTGTGATTGGTCCTGTATTCAGATCAAGGGTCCCTAACAATCCAGATTTTCTCAATTGTCCCCCATTTTTCTCACTGTGTTCCGATGATCTTTTGGCATATGCTTGTTCAACACAATTACCATCAGAAATTATGCTTCCCCTTCTCTTCCTTCCACAAGCTTCATTGCTAGAACAACCCTTTTCTCCTGAATGCATTTCCATCAATGAAAGAACTACAGAATTTTCATTGCACTTATCGGTTTCATGATTCAGTTGAGTCTCTTCCTTTCTTCCCGAGCTCTCGGATGATGTTAAGGAGCTTTCTAGGGAGCATTTGTAGCCTCTTAGATGTTTCTTGTCTGTATCTTTTGAGCTTGAGCCTCCAATCTCAGTTAACACAGATAACGAAGAGCTCGGGCACCCGGTGTCCACCATTGAGACTAATTGAGAAAGTTCAGCCTTTGCAAGTTCCACTCCCATTGAAGAAGAATTATATACAGCAAGAGTGTCCTGTGCTTTCTTCAATACTGATTGTAAATACTTCCCTTGAGCTTCAATTCTCAACTGCAAATGTCTTTGTACCTAATCGAATCACAAAACACAAACACAAACCCTCTTTTTAATCTACTAGACTTTACTGAAATCATTTGTAAAATAGTGTGGAAATTCAAGGGGATTTACCTCAATCTGTTCATGAAGTTTCCTCTGAACCTCCATTTGCATTTGTAAAGCTTGAGCTATCTGCAAACTTCTGAAAAACATGAGGTTTGATAAGAAGATGGCTTTTGTTCTATAATCTTTAATCTAATTTATCCAATACAACAGGAAACTATATCTAACTATTCTTACTCATTAGTATGATTCTGGGTTCCATCAGTGAAGTCCTCACAGAAGTCAGTCCTCTGATTCTCTGTGTACTCTGCATCAAATAAGTGTTTGATAAAAACCGATCAAAATTTTCATGTTTTTTCACAATCTCCCAATCTAAAATTGGTTACTCACCTTCCTGCTTATTGTCATTGTAGGTTTGTGATTGTTGACTCTTCCCCAGCCTATATTTCTGCAGCAAACAAAAACCAATGTTAAAAAATATCAAAATCGTTGTATTCAATCTATACGAACAGAAACATGAAAGCAAAGGAAAATGCCTGCAAATGACTCTTAAGGTGGTACAATGTAAGTCCATGAATGCCCATCACCCTCATCAATGATTTAGGTGTTGCCTCTGCCCATATATAGAAACATCAATGGTATCAGAACTTGCATAGACTCCAAAGTTACCCAAATGTGCAAAAAAAAAATGGATTAGATTATAGAGCTTTAAGCTTTTGATGCTCAACTGTCTGGCCCTCCAAGCTGAGCCACGGCATCGACGAATCGTTGGTGAAGTTCTGGAGTCCATTTTAGTCTAGGCTTTGCATCACTGGATAAAACCAAGCTCATATCTTGTTTTTGCATATTCTGAAGAGCCATTTTGTGTGTTTTGGATCAAAAGTTAGAGTTTGAGGACTCAAACATAAATATGGTTTTTGACCCCATCCAGCTCTGCCTCAAATATGTGGCAGCTGTAGTTGCTCTTTATAATTGGGAGTTGTTGGGCTGTCCTATGTTCTCACTCCATATCTGGAGACATAAGTGGGGTTATGTTTAAGGGAATATATGCCATGAGCTGTGGCTCTTCCTTTCTTCCATTTCTCATTTCATTTCAAACTTTTTCTTTATTTCTATCTCCAATTTTTTTTTTTTTATCTTTCTTCTTTGACTTGAAAGGAAAGAGAGAATCTCTGATGCAGCAAAAACAGGGAAAGCAACACACTTCAATTTGAGTCTCAAAAGGAGAGAAAAGAGGAAAAGTGTATCTCTCTCTCTCTCTCTCTCTCTCTGTGCTTGATTCCCATGTGAATTAGGCAGCCCCACCATGATGTTTAATGGGTGGAACTTTTCAAAAACTGTGAGAGGGTTTGATGGAGAAAAATAATTATTGGGATGCTTCAATGGATATTTCTTTATAGACAATGAAAGGGAAAACCAAATTAGTCTTTCTTTCTTTAGATGTTTTCTTTTCCTTTTCCTTTTTTTATTCACTTTTTTGAGGAGGGTGTGGTGGGATTGGCAGATTCTGCTTGTTCCTTGTAGGGATGGAGGAATCAAAGAATCTGGCAATAGATTTTAGGACAAACTTGCCGGATTTACATATCAAGAATACTTTAGATGAGAATAAAACAAATGAAACAAGTCATTTCTTCAAACTTATTGTACAAATCCATCAATATGACATATAATAATCCTTTCCTGCTTAGATTTCATTTACAATGACAGGGGAAAGAAGACCCTGAATTTACTGATTGCAAACAATCAATCCGGCTATTCTTCGACATGGTCATTTTTTGGCACCAATACAAGGAGGGGAATAGCACTCGGCCCCGATAACTAATCTTTCAGTATCTCATCTTTTTTTTTTTTTTAAATGAGAACGTAACTCTCGTGTAAAGTCTATTTACGATAATATGTTACCTTACTCTATTGTTTCTGTGATCCATGGCTACAAACAATTCAAACCAAAATCTATGGTTGAAAATGATTTTGCGGTATGAGTTGTCTTATTGCTACCTTGTGGAGGGACGATCAAACAATGGGGGTAAAGTCTCCAAAAAAAAAAAAAATTCAAGTAGGAGCTTGTGCTTTCTTGTTTAACATTTGTGTTTGACTCATTTGTATAAATCGAAGATCCAGCCTATAGGATTCAAGCTAATGTCAGAAGCTAGATATGAGATGATCAACTTGCATTTTTACTCTGAAACTGACAACACAAGATTCAATTCTTAAATAATATTGTGAATTTCATTATGGTTAATTGAAGAAACAAACAAGTTTGAAGTTGAACTTTCATCTCTTGGTTGTTGTGGTACAATTATACAGAAACCAACACACATCTATGTTGAAGCTCTCTCTCTCTCTCTCCCCCCTCCTTCCCTCTCTCTCTCTCTCTCTCACACACACACACAGAGAAGGAAAATGACAAAAAGATCCAAATAGTTTATGGTTCTACACTTTATGGCAGTATAGAAGTAACCACTGAAAAACCAAAAAAAAAAAAAGAAGAAGAAATTTGGGGAGGGAAAAAAAAGAAAGCAATCAACTGGATTACTCTAGCATAAAAGCCATCTAAAAAATATATTCCAAAGGAAGTGTTAGCTTTTTTAGTCTGTAATCCATGTCCAAGATGAACTGAAGAAAGAAATTTTGGCAAAAGATAAGCAATTAATAAAGAGAAGGAAAAAGAAAGGGAAGAAAAGAAAAGAAAGGCCACAATGGCCATCAAAAAAATCATAAAAGTTAGTTAGATCAGATCAATCTTCGAATTTCTTGGGTTGCGGTCAAGAGTCCAATCACTGGAATCAAAATCCAATGATTAATCTTCAAAGCATTGCCATCTGAGTGCCATACATTCAGTTGGTCTTCTCCATTGATAAACAATTTTGAAAGATTGAAAAGTGAGAAAGATCAGATACTAAGTATTTGTTTAGAGAAGCTACTGAGTGATCACTGATCAGGACCCTATTAATAACTATAGAACAAACTAGAATAGGTCTTCATGGGTGTCTTCATGACAGTTTGTATTGATGTTTTTTTTGCTAATGGGAGATCCCAAAAGTTATTGTAAATATTCCAAATACAGTTGACTGACAGATTAAGATCCACAATGTTCGTCGATCACATTGTTATTTCACAAGTTTAACAACTCACCATTATCTTTCCTGCGTTGTTATTCCTTGGTGGCAAGCTCATCAGTTCAGTTTCAAAGAAAGGAATATAATTATTGAAGGGTTTTATGAATTGTGGCCCAAAGGTTTGAAAAACAAGAAAAAGAAGAGGGTATTGAAGTACCTTTCTCTTTAACCAGCTGCTGTACTTGGGGAGCTCCTTTCATGCTTTAATATATTCCATAACAAGTAAAGGAGATTCTAGGATGATGCCAAATGACCCCCTTGGTATATTTAGGTCAGTAGCAGAAGGTCCGGTGAATCGAAAGGCGTTTAAACAAAGTTGTGCCTCATCAATTATTATTCTGCTAGGGACCCATCAGAGGAAATCTTACAAATCCAAAAGCATGGAAAAGAAGATGAGAAGAATATGGCCTCAGGAATCCGGAAAAGCGAAACAAAAGGAACTAGTCACCATCCCACTAAAAGAATAATTGAGATTTATCCTTGCAAAATTTTACTGATAAACATCCATGGCTATGGAAAATGACACGAGCCATATGTCACTTATCGCTTTCTGATCTCAATTATAAACCTAGGTAATTTGTGAGCTTTAAGAGAGAGAAAAAGAATATGCACCATGTGAGGAAGACTAAAGTTTAATTAATTCTTTAGTAGCGAAAATGAAACAACAGTAGTTAAATCATAGTAAACAAAGTTGCCCACATGCATTTTCCTAAGTGAATGTACCATTATGTGTTTCAGTCCAACATCCAAGGGCATGCCATGGGTTCTGCGGTGCAGGTCCTGGCTAACAACAGGATTAAATGAAGCAATTGTAACTTCAAGAAACAACGACTTCTAATTTTTTATCGCCCGTTCTTATCCAAAGTTTCAGTAATGAGATGTGTTCATTATCAGAACAGAACCATCACATAATTTAACAAATATAAATGCTGTCATATGGCAAAATCTTAGTCAATTTCCTCTTTTTATAAAAACAAATGGATCATCTTCCATGCAGAGAACACAAAATCATATCTTAGTTTCTGTATCTTAGGCATGGCTTTGCAGCATCAAATTTTAAGCATACTGGAGAAACAAATTGGTCAAATGATTGTATAATTAATAGAGCACATATACATCAAAGTTATGGGAGTAAGGACAATCACTCAAAATAAGCTTAGCTTTGTTGTGTTTTGAATTGCAAACTTGGCCTAATTTGGCCTGTGGACCAAAGGGAAGGAATAGGATTTCGACTTTCCCAAAACTTTTAATTTGATTGACATACTTATCTACTAACACCAACAGTTGATTGAATTCATAAGCTTATAGGTAGGAAGAATGATTGCTTTCTTCACCAAGACACTAAATGTCACAATTCCTCATGTGGTGATGTCCGATTACTAGAATATGTTTGAGGCACATATTTTTGTCCAAGACCCCACATTCTGAATGATGAAGACAAAATAGAATCATAAAAAATTATTCCCCTAATAATTTGAACCAGGGAAGAAATTTTGGATGCATGGTGTACCCAAACCCCTTAACACCTCTTGGTAACAAAGGAAAATTAGAGACCTATGCACTTGTTATTGCTCCAGGCCTTTTCGTGTTGTTCTCAGGAAAAGAAATTTATACGGTTTCCTTATACATTTACAAAGATTGTTCTATTATCCCCAAAAGAATCCGAACTTGAGAGACTAGTTAGGAGACTTAAAGAGTATAATCATTTCTATAGAGACTTTAGAAAATAAAACGTACCATGACTTTGATTGTTAATGAATTAAAAGAAGAAAATGGCAGTGTAATGCTTCTATACGTTTTGCAGTGAGATGAACAATCAGACCACTAAGGCATTTTTGCTCCACTGTGAATTAGATGGGGCAAGGCGATAGGCGTCACTCATCAATCCTAGAGCCATTGCTGACATTTAGTCTTATAATTTGGATGATGTTCCAATCGGGTTTTAGAAACAAACTTCAATTTGTTGAGTCCCTGCAAGTTCAGTTGAGATTTCGCAGCTCTATTTGCATCCATTTAAATGATGAATCCCAATTCAAGGAGTAGAAAACCTGCTTAGGCAAAGCAACAAGAAACATTTTGACAGCATTGACCTTTGATGCTCCAGACTAGGATCTTTGATACAACAACTAAATTTGTAAACCTTATAGGTAAAGAAATTATGCATATATTTATAAGGTGAGCATGCAACACCAAGTGGACTAGAGTCTGGTTTAGTGATCCTCTACCAAAATTACACAAAGAAGGCAACTAAGTGTGAAAGGAAATGTTTATTATGAAACAATAGAAAGGTAACTGAATCAGACTTTTTTAAGGCTTCTAAGTTTTCAACATCAAGAGCATGTTATCAGTATAGGGTCATAACATTTAGTTAAGGAAGCTAATAGGGATGACTTTCATTTGAGTAAACGAGGGTGAGAGCTTTTATTTAACACAAAGCATAGGGTTCTTGATTTTACATATTAGCCTACATCAAAATTGCAGGCTATTAAGCTTTCCTTTTATTTACAGGATATACAAACAAAGAATGCAAAGAAACTCAAACATCATATGTACTTTATCGATCTAAAGAAAACATTTATGCAACTCATAATAGGATGCCGCAGTGTTTGTTCATAATTAATATAAGGGTATCCCAAAAAAATCTATCGAAATGAGAGAACAGCCCATTCTGCTCTTCAATCAGGATCCAAATTTTCATATAACTAGTTAAATATTTACCTAGAAGTTATCCACATCCAAAATCAGCTATGCTATTAGTCCACAATACACTTTTTTTGCAGAACTTAATTAAAGTACTTTGTATGCTTAAATATCAAGCTCAACAATGGATTCTACCACATTAACAAGGCCAGCCTCATCCATATGACTCCATTTTTAGAAAATAACACCTTGAAAAATCCCGAAAATAGCCAATGCAATAAAGGAAAACCAGGTTCTCAAGAAAGAAAAAACATCCACCTACATATACCAACGATATAATAAGATAATATCACCCAAAAGAGAAATCCCAGAAGCACTTAACCAGAGTGATCCGACATCAAATCTGGCAATGTTGTGTCTTTAGTGGATTTGGACTAAGTGGCTGCCATCTGATGTTGAGAAGACTTTGTTGTTTCATTGATATAAAAAGATGGATCCTATGTTTAATGTTGGTCATGAAAACCAACTTTCTGACTCACTGATATGACCAATTTATCATGTATATGTCAGACTTTATTCTCTACTTGGAGCTGTGCTTTAGCCAATGTTTTTTGGGCACACTAGGGGATCGTTTAATCAATATTTGAAGTTCTTGGATTGCGCTGCTCCTTGTACATCAATCACTGGTGAAGACCAGGTGAATCACCAAAGCTAGCCTACCACAAAATGTGGTGATCATTTATCTCCTTTGATGTGTCATTCTGGTTTTAGAGACCCTGTCATTCAACCTTCCTTCTCAGATCAGGCTAGATATATAGCCTACTGTCTGTTCACTTAGGGACTTCAGGATCTTGGTAGTTGATTATTTAACCCCAAACCTTCAATTTCAAAACAATCTTGCTCCTTATAAGTGTAGGAACAGCACTACTGCCTCGACACTTGAAATCTGTTGATGTTTTGAATCGGTAATCCAAGGTCAAATAATTAGGTCATGACTTACAATTATAGGATCATTTTTCTTCCTAGTTTGCTTCAATTCAAGATAATGCACAAATCATTTCCATTGTAAAAGCTCTCTTGAATGTGAACCACTTTTTGAAATTGGCCTACAATTTGACATGGATGACAACCATTAGAATGAGAAGCTTCTTTTGCAAATATAGTTGTTCAGTGGGATATCATAGGAAGGTGAAGACTTGAGATTTGTAGCAAATCATTAACAATTCCTTGGATCAATTTTCACTTTCTGTTGGTAATAATTCTTCCATTCAACGATCATAAACACTTCGACATCAGATTAGACTTGATATGTTGTACCTAATTTACCCTAAATACACCCTGGATACATAGTAATTTCCATGATGAACTTGCTAAAATGTGGAATCATAGTTGAATATTACATTCAACATGTGAATCATTTTTACCCACAAAATTATTCTTCAACGATTCGTCGGTATACATTGATATCTATTACTTACTTCTGTGGCTGAAAAAAAAATAACCCAACTTTTTTTTCTGGTGGAAATAGTTACTAACAAATCACAAGTCCCCTTGAACAGCAGCCATGGATACAACAGGCATGTTAATGGAGAAAAGATGATAATTTGCTATCAGAAAAGATATGAAAGATAAATTGATGTTGATCAATCATAGTAATTGCATTATAAGTGGCTGTCAGCTCAGCACCACTTCATCCACTTCTAGGCCGCTGCTCATGAAGAAGTTTTAGAATGCTAGAGAAATTTTAGATGGTAACAGGAAGGAGAATACAACACAAGCATATAACTCTTGGAGGTGTCTGAGCTTGCCCTATGGTAATTCAGAAGTCTCGGGTTCAACACTTCTCATACCCCAAGGGCCAGCCACCCTAGTTCTTCGGTGGACATGTTCTAAACTCGATCGGGTTACAGTAGACAATATATAGATCTATGACTAGAAAGTTTATTCTGAGATCTAATTCATTCCAACCGCTAAATTAGTTGTGAATTGATAGATTCCCAGATTAGATCTCCGAATTAGATCTAAATAATATTTTCCTTTTGATAATGTCGTTACATTAACATATTATTTTGATGAATCATCATTCTCAATGGCCTTGGCCTTCAGCCGGCCCTGGATGGTAATTTGCCCCCTGTCCTTCTGAATAGTCATGTTCATGGATCTCCAAATCCATCCTGCCATTGATAAGCCCTTCTTCTTCCACAGTTTCCACCACCATTATCTGAAAAAAGATGTTGGGAAGAGAAGAATAAATGCATTAGCTGTGTATGTTACTTCCTTTGGGTCTTAAGTCTAAGTCCATTTCACAATTATTGCATACTGTTTTTAGGGTAAGACTATGCTCGGTACCATACCAAAAGTTATAATTTTTGGGAGTTAAATTAATTATAAGTTCATTGAGTCAAGTTAAAACATAATGAGATCGTTATGATATCTTAAATGGATCCTAAACATTTTGGGATCAATCTTGACTATTCCAAGGTCTACCCTAATATTTTAAGAGCAATCTTATTGTGTTATATTGAAACTTAACTTCAAAAGCTATAGTTTAACCCAAAAACTTGATAACTTTAGTACCGCACCTACTTTGGTACCGAAATCTTGCCAATAACCATAAGGTTTTTATTGTTGTGGAATGCACCTGGTAGTGGTGGGTGTTCTCAGCTGCCAAAATATCTTGACTTCCATGCAACATACTCTCACTCCCTATGATCAGAAAAACAATAATACTTGGGCAAAGATCAAGAACAACGCCTTACGCGCACTTTAGTTAGCCCGGACACCCCCTAACTGTTGAATCAAAAAAAAAAAAAAAAGAACAGGGTGAGCCATTTTATTGAAAGAGAGGTGAGAAGTGTGGAGGATTTTACTTGATGTTGGGACAGCATTCAAGAAGATAAGATGAGAGAAAGCCACAAGAGTCACAAGTAGAGGAAGAACATTGCCTTTGCCTCCCATTTTTGTATTACATTTTGTTGTTACTGATAGGGTTCACTGTCAATTTATAGTATAGGAGTTACAGACACTTTTGCCATGAATGGATTGTTGTTCAAAGTTCAAACACACACTACTCAGTTATGGAGGGATGCCTAACTTCGGGGTAATTCTACAGTATCGAATAACTATTTTTTAGTATTTTATTGAGATTTATTATTTTTTGGGTTAAGTTACATTTTTTTGGATTAAAGTGTTAAAAAAAAAATGGTATTTTTATGATTCAATGCTAAGGATGTTAGGATCCTTACTCTTTTTTTTTTTTTGGGGAAGGTTATCTTAACTTCTTTTCTTTTAATTTAACCTCAAAAAATTTTATTTTGAACCAAAAAATTATAAAAAAAAAAAAAAAAAAAAAAACATTAACACTTCTAATAATGAATCTGTGCCCGAACCCAGTGGGGGAGCCACCACTGGCTCAAGGGGCATATGCCCACCCTCAAAAAAAAAAAATTCTTAACATTATCTATGTATGATTTAAATGTTTTTAAGGTCCACCTATTATTTTCTTGTGAAGTCGATTAGAATAGGCTCATAAAAAACTATTAACTTTCCGATATGTTTTGGACATGTTTGGATTTGGTGGGTTCTTACTCAAAAAAAAAAAAAAGACTAAAAAACATATGGTATATATATCTATTAGTTTACATACTTATGACTTTAATATTAATTTTATCAATTGTAATTTTTTTTTACAGAGAACGTATTTTTAATAGTAGAGATTATTAAAACTTGATTATGTACCTAAATGGATGATAAGCGGATAACCGATAGTGTGATAGCATATATAAAGAAATACATGCTTGATTGTATTTATTACAAAGTTATTATACAATATTTTCAAATTACAAAAACTCATTCGGGTCAATTGAAATTGACTTGTAAAATGTTAAAATTAATTTTTTTTTTTGTGTATGCACCACGTATATTTATTTTTGCCCCTATTATGTTGAACAATTTCGTTAAAATAATAATAATAATAATAATAATAAAGTTTGTTAAAGTACTCACCCAAGACTATTTTTTTGACTCCGCCCATGTTCGTTCTCTTAGCTAATTTAATCTTACCCTAAGTATAAAGTCGTCATTTTTATGACTTAAACATATATGACGTATAAATTATAAAATGAAATGAATTAACCGTTGCGCTAAGATTCACCCCCTACTCGTGTTTGATACACATGTAGTTTCTTTTCAGGACTTTCCCAGGCACCTAAGATAGTGGAGCACTTGAAGAGACAGGTCAAAAACCAAAGTGAAAAAGTAAATCTGACCAGGGAAAAATGGAAGGTGTCGGCTGCAGAAAAAAACATACCATTGCAACTGCACTATCCTTTTGTGTGGTATCGAGGACTAATGTTCTATGACGGGTATGTAAAATAGTCTATTTGTATATTTATTTTATGAATCAAAAAAAAAAAAAACATATTAATATTGTGAATAAGAGCAGAACACATAAGCATGATCAAGAAATACATATAAGTTTCAATTTTAAGTGCATGCAATCACTCTTTAAAAATGTACATTGAATAAATTGAGACACCGATTTGTTAAAGGACCCAAACAACTGATTTTGTGTCTGGGAAGGGGAGGAAGGAGTGGGACTTGAACAAGTACTAAGGCCTAACATGATAAGTATAAGTGACCAATCCATTTAAGTAGGCCATTGGAGGTGGGCAAAAGTATCTTTTTTTGCACCTTTTTCTTTGGCACAAGCACATGGGGTTGTTTGGTAAGTGAGATTAAGGGGAATTTAGAATATGAGTCGGGGAAAAATAGTTTAAATGACACACAAAATTTATGTTTGGCAAAAAAATTGAAGCCTAGGTTACCAAACTCAACCCACTATTAGCCCAGACCTTAAACCCTAAATCATGGGTTCATCAAACTCATGAGGGGTGGGTTTTGGATGAGAATTAATGGATTCAAGATACAAATTAAAAAGACACAATTATACCTCATACGTATACAATCATGGGTTTATATTAGATTGGCAGAGGGGCACAATAGTTATTTATATACAAATATATTATCATAATAGTGATATATCCATGGATATATAAAACATGTGTATAGACTAGATATAATATTGAATCTCATCTTTGTAAAGAGGGATTTGAGTTTGAAAGGGTTTGGACAAGTCAATTCAAACCCCTTCCAAAAAACCATTCAAACAACCTCACGTGGTCTTAGTTTTAGTCAAGCAAAAATAATTGGTTTGATTTTAAGAGGGAATAAAAGTATGATGTCTCATTCCTATACCGAAAATTNAAACATATTTAATAAGGTCCACCTATTATTTTCTTATGAAGTCGATTAGAATAGGCTCATAAAAACTATTAACTTTCCGATATGTTTTGGACATGTTTGGATTTGGTGGGTTCTTACTCAAAAAAAAAAAAAAAAAACTAAAAAACATATGGTATATATATCTATTAGTTTACATACTTATGACTTTAATATTAATTTTATCAATTGTAATTTTTTTTACAGAGAACGTATTTTTAATAGTAGAGATTATAAAAACTTGATTATGTACCTAAATGGATGATAAGCGGATAACCGATAGTGTGATAACACATATAAAGAAATACATGCTTGATTGTATTTATTACAAAGTTATTATACAATATTTTNTATCGCTTTTGCCCTCCCGCTCTTACTTCCGCCCCTGCTCCTGCTCTATATGATCTAGGTTGTGATCAATTATAGTGCAATTGAGATAACAAATAGTTGTGAGGTAGAAAGTGCTAATAGCCTTAAAATGGAGGGCCTTCATANTTACAGAGAACGTATTTTTAATAGTAGAGATTATTAAAACTTGATTATGTACCTAAATGGATGATAAGCGGATAACCGATAGTGTGATAGCATATATAAAGAAATACATGCTTGATTGTATTTATTACAAAGTTATTATACAATATTTTCAAATTACAAAAACTCATTCGGGTCAATTGAAATTGACTTGTAAAATGTTAAAATTAATTTTTTTTTTTGTGTATGCACCACGTATATTTATTTTTGCCCCTNTAAAACTCAAATATAGTTTAAGTGGTAACAAAAATGAGTTGTAAATTCAAATGTTTTGATTAAATTTTAATAATTTTTTGGGGGTTAGGATCCCTCATGAATACCTTAGACGCGACGTGGATGACCTATCTGCCTTTGATTGGACAAAGATGATGATTAGTTAAGGTGCGTGNCAATTTCGTTAAAATAATAATAATAATAATAAAGTTTGTTAAAGTACTCACCCAAGACTATTTTTTTGNTGTGTATGCACCACGTATATTTATTTTTGCCCCTATTATGTTGAACAATTTCGTTAAAATAATAATAATAATAATAATAATAAAGTTTGTTAAAGTACTCACCCAAGACTATTTTTTTGNAGATGATGATTAGTTAAGGTGCGTGTAAATTAGCTCGATCCCCTTGACTGTTGAAAAAAAAAATTAATTATACACACACACGCATGTGTAATTAACTTCATTTCATAATCAAATTGAATATAAACATATTCAAATTTTAATTAATGAAATATTATATGATATACTAGGAGTAACTTGTGCTTGAAGTCACGGTACAACGTAAATAAGAAATGATGGGNTGACTCCGCCCATGTTCGTTCTCTTAGCTAATTTAATCTTACCCTAAGTATAAAGTCGTCATTTTTATGACTTAAACATATATGACGTATAAATTATAAAATGAAATGAATTAACCGTTGCGCTAAGATTCACCCCCTACTCGTGTTTGATACACATGTAGTTTCTTTTCAGGACTTTCCCAGGCACCTAAGATAGTGGAGCACTTGAAGAGACAGGTCAAAAACCAAAGTGAAAAAGTAAATCTGACCAGGGAAAAATGGAAGGTGTCGGCTGCAGAAAAAAACATACCATTGCAACTGCACTATCCTTTTGTGTGGTATCGAGGACTAATGTTCTATGACGGGTATGTAAAATAGTCTATTTGTATATTTATTTTATGAATCAAAAAAAAAAAAAACATATTAATATTGTGAATAAGAGCAGAACACATAAGCATGATCAAGAAATACATATAAGTTTCAATTTTAAGTGCATGCAATCACTCTTTAAAAATGTACATTGAATAAATTGAGACACCGATTTGTTAAAGGACCCAAACAACTGATTTTGTGTCTGGGAAGGGGAGGAAGGAGTGGGACTTGAACAAGTACTAAGGCCTAACATGATAAGTATAAGTGACCAATCCATTTAAGTAGGCCATTGGAGGTGGGCAAAAGTATCTTTTTTTGCACCTTTTTCTTTGGCACAAGCACATGGGGTTGTTTGGTAAGCGAGATTAAGGGGAATTTAGAATATGAGTCGGGGAAAAATAGTTTAAATGACACACAAAATTTATGTTTGGCAAAAAAATTGAAGCCTAGGTTACCAAACTCAACCCACTATTAGCCCAGACCTTAAACCCTAAATCATGGGTTCATCAAACTCATGAGGGGTGGGTTTTGGATGAGAATTAATGGATTCAAGATACAAATTAAAAAGACACAATTATACCTCATACGTATACAATCATGGGTTTATATTAGATTGGCAGAAGGGCACAATAGTTATTTATATACAAATATATTATCATAATAGTGATATATCCATGGATATATAAAACATGTGTATAGACTAGATATAATGTTGAATCTCATCTTTGTAAAGAGGAATTTGAGTTTGAAAGGGTTTGGACAAGTCAATTCAAACCCCTTCCAAAAAACCATTCAAACAACCTCACGTGGTCTTAGTTTTAGTCAAGCAAAAATAATTGGTTTGATTTTAAGAGGGAATAAAAGTATGATGTCTCATTCCTATACCGAAAATTACCACATTTTAAATTAAGTTGCGCTATTTTGAGGGCAAAATGATCTAATTTTCAACTCAAAAATGCCTAAGTTATAATACAAAAAGTTATAATTGATCATGTAATAGTCATATAATCCTTCAAAATAGTCAATAATTTGGAATTTCATGTGTGAATTCATGTTTTGAGGGTGAATTCTCCGTGAATTCACACTCTTAGTTTACAAAAGTCGTGAATTCGCACTTTTACTTAATTATATGCATACTCATTATTGCTTAAATTTTTTTTTCTAAAGTACCAACTCATGCATGAAGATACATACTAAACTATAATGATATTTCTAATCTATAATTGCTATATCAAGGTCTTATAATTAATATATAATTAAAAATTAAATAGTTTCTCGTATAATTGTGCACAAAATTTATTTTTTATTAACTTTTATGGGTGAATGCTCTAGTCTAGTATAGATGTATATAATATGACGTTCTTAAGGCACTCTCACTCTCAAATATTTTTAAATTTTATCGCTTTTGCCCTCCCGCTCTTACTTCCGCCCCTGCTCCTGCTCTATATGATCTAGGTTGTGATCAATTATAGTGCAATTGAGATAACAAATAGTTGTGAGGTAGAAAGTGCTAATAGCCTTAAAATGGAGGGCCTTCATACACAAACCCAAATTAAAGTAATAATAAAAAAAAATCAAAAAGAGCTTACTGGATAAGAGGAAAAGGTCATGTGGTCCCCATCTTATCAAGTCAACACGTGTCAGTCACCAAGAAAGATATCCTAATTAGATTGGCAAAGGACAGCCACTAGAAAAGAAGATTCTTATTAAAATTGAAGAATATAACTTTTTTTTAAGTGGATGGACACTATCACGTGCTATTAGGCCCATCAACCAATGGATTCCAATTGGATTTTTCAACCTTAATTTTTTATAATTTTATTCTAAATTTGTGTCGAATATTCGATAAATTTTATTTTTCACAATTATTATGATCCATCACGAAGAACCCAATTAAATTAACTTTAATCTCAACTAAATATATAATCACTCAATAGTAGTATTTATAAATAAAACTCAAATATAGTTTAAGTGGTAACAAAAATGAGTTGTAAATTCAAATGTTTTGATTAAATTTTAATAATTTTTTGGGGGTTAGGATCCCTCATGAATACCTTAGACGCGACGTGGATGACCTATCTGCCTTTGATTGGACAAAGATGATGATTAGTTAAGGTGCGTGTAAATTAGCTCGATCCCCTTGACTGTTGAAAAAAAAAATTAATTATACACACACACGCATGTGTAATTAACTTCATTTCATAATCAAATTGAATATAAACATATTCAAATTTTAATTAATGAAATATTATATGATATACTAGGAGTAACTTGTGCTTGAAGTCACGGTACAACGTAAATAAGAAATGATGGGTTTGAGGAATAAAAAAAATTCAATGTAAATGATTTTAAGAGGAAAGTTAGTGGCTATTGGATGAGTTTATTTGACACCGTCAAAATAGACTTATTGAAAGTTGTTCTGTTTTATATTATAGATACAGATTCTCATTTGATTATTTATCAAAAATAACGATCTATATTCAAGTGTTTCAATTCGAATTCAAATTGAAATATTAATTTTGACTTATAAAAAAATAGTAAAGTTTAGTGTCAACTACACTTAANGGTATCGAGGACTAATGTTCTATGACGGGTATGTAAAATAGTCTATTTGTATATTTATTTTATGAATCAAAAAAAAAAAAAACATATTAATATTGTGAATAAGAGCAGAACACATAAGCATGATCAAGAAATACATATAAGTTTCAATTTTAAGTGCATGCAATCACTCTTTAAAAATGTACATTGAATAAATTGAGACACCGATTTGTTAAAGGACCCAAACAACTGATTTTGTGTCTGGGAAGGGGAGGAAGGAGTGGGACTTGAACAAGTACTAAGGCCTAACATGATAAGTATAAGTGACCAATCCATTTAAGTAGGCCATTGGAGGTGGGCAAAAGTATCTTTTTTTGCACCTTTTTCTTTGGCACAAGCACATGGGGTTGTTTGGTAAGCGAGATTAAGGGGAATTTAGAATATGAGTCGGGGAAAAATAGTTTAAATGACACACAAAATTTATGTTTGGCAAAAAAATTGAAGCCTAGGTTACCAAACTCAACCCACTATTAGCCCAGACCTTAAACCCTAAATCATGGGTTCATCAAACTCATGAGGGGTGGGTTTTGGATGAGAATTAATGGATTCAAGATACAAATTAAAAAGACACAATTATACCTCATACGTATACAATCATGGGTTTATATTAGATTGGCAGAAGGGCACAATAGTTATTTATATACAAATATATTATCATAATAGTGATATATCCATGGATATATAAAACATGTGTATAGACTAGATATAATGTTGAATCTCATCTTTGTAAAGAGGAATTTGAGTTTGAAAGGGTTTGGACAAGTCAATTCAAACCCCTTCCAAAAAACCATTCAAACAACCTCACGTGGTCTTAGTTTTAGTCAAGCAAAAATAATTGGTTTGATTTTAAGAGGGAATAAAAGTATGATGTCTCATTCCTATACCGAAAATTACCACATTTTAAATTAAGTTGCGCTATTTTGAGGGCAAAATGATCTAATTTTCAACTCAAAAATGCCTAAGTTATAATACAAAAAGTTATAATTGATCATGTAATAGTCATATAATCCTTCAAAATAGTCAATAATTTGGAATTTCATGTGTGAATTCATGTTTTGAGGGTGAATTCTCCGTGAATTCACACTCTTAGTTTACAAAAGTCGTGAATTCGCACTTTTACTTAATTATATGCATACTCATTATTGCTTAAATTTTTTTTTCTAAAGTACCAACTCATGCATGAAGATACATACTAAACTATAATGATATTTCTAATCTATAATTGCTATATCAAGGTCTTATAATTAATATATAATTAAAAATTAAATAGTTTCTCGTATAATTGTGCACAAAATTTATTTTTTATTAACTTTTATGGGTGAATGCTCTAGTCTAGTATAGATGTATATAATATGACGTTCTTAAGGCACTCTCACTCTCAAATATTTTTAAATTTTATCGCTTTTGCCCTCCCGCTCTTACTTCCGCCCCTGCTCCTGCTCTATATGATCTAGGTTGTGATCAATTATAGTGCAATTGAGATAACAAATAGTTGTGAGGTAGAAAGTGCTAATAGCCTTAAAATGGAGGGCCTTCATACACAAACCCAAATTAAAGTAATAATAAAAAAAAATCAAAAAGAGCTTACTGGATAAGAGGAAAAGGTCATGTGGTCCCCATCTTATCAAGTCAACACGTGTCAGTCACCAAGAAAGATATCCTAATTAGATTGGCAAAGGACAGCCACTAGAAAAGAAGATTCTTATTAAAATTGAAGAATATAACTTTTTTTTAAGTGGATGGACACTATCACGTGCTATTAGGCCCATCAACCAATGGATTCCAATTGGATTTTTCAACCTTAATTTTTTATAATTTTATTCTAAATTTGTGTCGAATATTCGATAAATTTTATTTTTCACAATTATTATGATCCATCACGAAGAACCCAATTAAATTAACTTTAATCTCAACTAAATATATAATCACTCAATAGTAGTATTTATAAATAAAACTCAAATATAGTTTAAGTGGTAACAAAAATGAGTTGTAAATTCAAATGTTTTGATTAAATTTTAATAATTTTTTGGGGGTTAGGATCCCTCATGAATACCTTAGACGCGACGTGGATGACCTATCTGCCTTTGATTGGACAAAGATGATGATTAGTTAAGGTGCGTGTAAATTAGCTCGATCCCCTTGACTGTTGAAAAAAAAAAATAATTATACACACACACGCATGTGTAATTAACTTCATTTCATAATCAAATTGAATATAAACATATTCAAATTTTAATTAATGAAATATTATATGATATACTAGGAGTAACTTGTGCTTGAAGTCACGGTACAACGTAAATAAGAAATGATGGGTTTGAGGAATAAAAAAAATTCAATGTAAATGATTTTAAGAGGAAGGTTAGTGGCTATTGGATGAGTCTATTTGACACCGTCAAAATAGACTTATTGAAAGTTGTTCTGTTTTATATTATAGATACAGATTCTCATTTGATTATTTATCAAAAATAACGATCTATATTCAAGTGTTTCAATTCGAATTCAAATTGAAATATTAATTTTGACTTATAAAAAAATAGTAAAGTTTAGTGTCAACTACACTTAAAATATCTATATTATCNGATATCGAGGACTAATGTTCTATGACGGGTATGTAAAATAGTTTATTTGTATATTTATTTTATGAATCAAAAAAAAAACATATTAATATTGTGAATAAGAGCAGAACACATAAGCATGATCAAGAAATACATATAAGTTTCAATTTTAAGTGCATGCAATCACTCTTTAAAAATGTACATTGAATAAATTGAGACACCGATTTGTTAAAGGACCCAAACAACTGATTTTGTGTCTGGGAAGGGGAGGAAGGAGTGGGACTTGAACAAGTACTAAGGCCTAACATGATAAGTATAAGTGACCAATCCATTTAAGTAGGCCATTGGAGGTGGGCAAAAGTATCTTTTTTTGCACCTTTTTCTTTGGCACAAGCACATGGGGTTGTTTGGTAAGCGAGATTAAGGGGAATTTAGAATATGAGTCGGGGAAAAATAGTTTAAATGACACACAAAATTTATGTTTGGCAAAAAAATTGAAGCCTAGGTTACCAAACTCAACCCACTATTAGCCCAGACCTTAAACCCTAAATCATGGGTTCATCAAACTCATGAGGGGTGGGTTTTGGATGAGAATTAATGGATTCAAGATACAAATTAAAAAGACACAATTATACCTCATACGTATACAATCATGGGTTTATATTAGATTGGCAGAGGGGCACAATAGTTATTTATATACAAATATATTATCATAATAGTGATATATCCATGGATATATAAAACATGTGTATAGACTAGATATAATGTTGAATCTCATCTTTGTAAAGAGGAATTTGAGTTTGAAAGGGTTTGGACAAATCAATTCAAACCCCTTCCAAAAAACTATTCAAACAACCTCACGTGGTCTTAGTTTTAGTCAAGCAAAAATAACTGGTTTGATTTTAAGAGGGAATAAAAGTATGATGTCTCATTCCTATACCGAAAATTACCACATTTTAAATTAAGTTGCGCTATTTTGAGGGCAAAATGATCTAATTTTCAACTCAAAAATGCCTAAGTTATAATACAAAAAGTTATAATTGATCATGTAATAGTCATATAATCCTTCAAAATAGTCAATAATTTGGAATTTCATGTGTGAATTCATGTTTTGAGGGTGAATTCTCCGTGAATTCACACTCTTAGTTTACAAAAGTCGTGAATTCGCACTTTTACTTAATTATATGCATACTCATTATTGCTTAAATTTTTTTTTCTAAAGTACCAACTCATGCATGAAGATACATACTAAACTATAATGATATTTCTAATCTATAATTGCTATATCAAGGTCTTATAATTAATATATAATTAAAAATTAAATAGTTTCTCGTATAATTGTGCACAAAATTTATTTTTTATTAACTTTTATGGGTGAATGCTCTAGTCTAGTATAGATGTATATAATATGACGTTCTTAAGGCACTCTCACTCTCAAATATTTTTAAATTTTATCGCTTTTGCCCTCCCGCTCTTACTTCCGCCCCTGCTCCTGCTCTATATGATCTAGGTTGTGATCAATTATAGTGCAATTGAGATAACAAATAGTTGTGAGGTAGAAAGTGCTAATAGCCTTAAAATGGAGGGCCTTCATACACAAACCCAAATTAAAGTAATAATAAAAAAAAATCAAAAAGAGCTTACTGGATAAGAGGAAAAGGTCATGTGGTCCCCATCTTATCAAGTCAACACGTGTCAGTCACCAAGAAAGATATCCTAATTAGATTGGCAAAGGACAGCCACTAGAAAAGAAGATTCTTATTAAAATTGAAGAATATAACTTTTTTTTAAGTGGATGGACACTATCACGTGCTATTAGGCCCATCAACCAATGGATTCCAATTGGATTTTTCAACCTTAATTTTTTATAATTTTATTCTAAATTTGTGTCGAATATTCGATAAATTTTATTTTTCACAATTATTATGATCCATCACGAAGAACCCAATTAAATTAACTTTAATCTCAACTAAATATATAATCACTCAATAGTAGTATTTATAAATAAAACTCAAATATAGTTTAAGTGGTAACAAAAATGAGTTGTAAATTCAAATGTTTTGATTAAATTTTAATAATTTTTTGGGGGTTAGGATCCCTCATGAATACCTTAGACGCGACGTGGATGACCTATCTGCCTTTGATTGGACAAAGATGATGATTAGTTAAGGTGCGTGTAAATTAGCTCGATCCCCTTGACTGTTGAAAAAAAAAAATAATTATACACACACACGCATGTGTAATTAACTTCATTTCATAATCAAATTGAATATAAACATATTCAAATTTTAATTAATGAAATATTATATGATATACTAGGAGTAACTTGTGCTTGAAGTCACGGTACAACGTAAATAAGAAATGATGGGTTTGAGGAATAAAAAAAATTCAATGTAAATGATTTTAAGAGGAAGGTTAGTGGCTATTGGATGAGTCTATTTGACACCGTCAAAATAGACTTATTGAAAGTTGTTCTGTTTTATATTATAGATACAGATTCTCATTTGATTATTTATCAAAAATAACGATCTATATTCAAGTGTTTCAATTCGAATTCAAATTGAAATATTAATTTTGACTTATAAAAAAATAGTAAAGTTTAGTGTCAACTACACTTAAAATATCTATATTATCTTTATTCCCCCCCCCCCCCCCCANTCCACTGTTGTGGTGATTTTCTGAAATTATGTTGGTGCCATATTGTAAATTGTATTTATGATGGATCTTTTGCTTTCCAGTTTGTGATTGTCTCTTTATCTGGCTGGGGTTTGCTTTTCTTTGGAGGATACAAGTTTTTTACTGGTGGCAAGAAGAACAAGGAAGAGGTACTTATTTTCTTTTTGCACATTGCGAATTTTATTTGTTATTCTTATAGCCTTGTCCTATAATCATATGTTAAAGCCATTTTTGCTTAGGATAAGAGGTTTATTGATGTTCCCCTTATCAAACCACCTTAATTTCCATTATAAACAACAATCTCCATTAGCAAAAATTAATTGACACCATGGATGGGGTCATAAATTTGTGGCAGGCCATTCTAAATGATCTTCATTTTCATACAAGTCAATAATCCCATTATGATTTTGGATTTAGCCCTAAATTGAAATTTTCTAAGTCAATAATTCATGTCATATTCAATATTACATCCTTTGAATGGGCCATGGCTCAAAAATCGCATGCAAGCCAAAAAATCACATTCAACTGGGCGATTCTTGGTCCGTCATTTCTAGTTAAAAGGTAACTTGTATTGGCCCTGCTTTTTATAGACTTAAAACCTCCTATGTTATGACCTACTAAAAAAAAAGACACTTTAAGATTGATTGTTAGATTGTGTGAAAAAATTTCTTTAATTTCAAGGTTCTGAAAAAAAGGCAGTGTTATTAAACCCGACCTAGCCTGGAGGGTCAACCCGGAAAACGGGTGCTTAAATTTGGCTGGGTTACTCTTTGGATCATCTAAGGAAAAACCTGTGGAGGATCTGTTAGACCCTGTTAGACCTGGGCGGTTTTTAGGCCAGCTGGACGATTATTTAAAAGCCGGTCAGGTAAGTTTCTAATAGAAAATCCAAAAATTCACAGCCTTAAGCGAACAAATCTCATTTTCTCTCAACGCTCTGTGTCTTTGATCCCCATCTCCCAATCACCAGTCACCTCATCGAACCACTGTCCACCATTGCAACATGCAGCTGAAAGCAAGCGCATCTTTCTCATAAGTCAGTTGTAGGCTCACAGATAATTTCCAACACCTCAGTCTCACTTCAAGGTCTCACCTCCTCTATTTGATCTCTTTCCTCATGGTTCTTCAGATCTTTCTTTAAAAATGGACTGCTTGATCCACTTATGCTTGTAGCAACAAACGTGGATTCAAGAACAATTGCTGTAGTTCTTGATCTTTTAATAATATAGTTCTGATTCGTTGACTTCAAATTTTTCCAATTTTGTTTATTGTCTATTATCATGCCTCTGTTGTCGATCGATTTTTGTGTGAGTAATTCTTTGCTTAATTAATTTGTGAGGGCCTATATCTTCAAATACAATCAATATGCTCACAATCAAATTCATATATCATATTCAAGTTTGATACTATAATACTCACAAATCACAATTTATTCATATTTGAGTATTATTCCACATTAATAATACTCTTATCACAATCTGTTCACTTTTTTTTTTGATAAAAAATCTGCATTGTGGGTGTATCTATTATTTTTTGTGAGTTTTTATATGATACCCTTGACATAAATGATGTTATTTTTGTTGTTTATAATTTTTTTTTTATTCTTTTACTATATAACCGATACGAACCATTGACCCGGCCCCCTTACCTGGTTGTTGTCCGGGTTTAATAACTATGCAAAGAGGAGAAAGTGCAATTTGGTCAAGTGTTGGTCATA
This sequence comes from Ilex paraguariensis, assembly GCA_963454935.2. Lineage (NCBI taxonomy): Eukaryota > Viridiplantae > Streptophyta > Magnoliopsida > Aquifoliales > Aquifoliaceae > Ilex > Ilex paraguariensis. Next base: position 625,529 of record CAUOFW020000748.1, on the reverse strand, counting down.
GTTTAGTTATATGATTTTGCCCTCTAGCTTGTGAAATAATAAAAGCAAGGTTTAATTGGCATGTGTGCAATTGCTTGTCCAACTATGTCAATCACAACACATCTTTATAATCTTATCTTTTTAAGCGTTGGTGTATATTATGGATATGATGTACACCAAAGCTTAGTATTATTAGAACAATACTTGACTAACATGCTTTATACAATTGATTTTTTGGATATCAGTATTTAATACTTGACTGTCTTGTTACGCCATCGGATGAAGCCCAAGCAATTAGGCCTCAACTGGCATGGTTTATATTATTTTTTTTTGTTGTATACATATTAACCTAATAAATGTCTTGCTACTTCACTAAACAATTGTGTGCAAGAGAATTAGGTTAGTGAAAGAATAAAGGTATACATGGACTCAAATTGTCTTTACATGAATGGTTAGATTTTTCCCAAAGACATTTAGGGGTAGGACCGATAATCGAGTCGAGTTTGTCGAGTTCATTTTTTTTAAATGAGTTTAGAAAATTGTTCATCTCAAGTAGCTCGACTATTTTACATATAAACGAGCCGAGATGAGCTTAAAAAATTATATAAGTTCGGCTTGCTTAGAATATGAATTGACCTCGAATCGAATTTTATTCAAGCCAAACCCGAGTAACTCAGCTCAATTATCGGCCCTAAAATAGGGGGAATTATCACTCATCCTATTGTATGGCTAACATTCAAATGTTTTTACATAAGGCTCTTTTCTCACATGCTGTTAGTCATCATGTGATTTTAGCTCTTGCTGACTGATTGTTGTGTATTTGCAGAAATTGGTGGAAGCATCACACTAGGATTAGGGGGGTTTTCAAAGGCATCAAGCCAGAGGCTCGCTTCTAATAATGTGTTTACTTGGACTTCAAATCTCCTGAGATCACCTTTTCTTTGTATGGATACAGTTCTTTCTTTCCCCATCTATATGAATGACATTTTTTAGAATGACAAGTGATGGGTTTTCATAAGTTTATTACATTATTGTGAGATTTAGCTACATTGTGTGGACAGGAGGACGTGGTACAAGCATGTGTGAAAGTGATGAGAAATATTGCATGAACATGGAAAAATTTAGAAATGTGCACAAAAAGAGAGCATTCTTAGTAGTTTTGGTTATAATGTAGAAGAGAGGAACTCTTCATTCGAGCTCTAAAATTTCTAAGTCGTAGCTAGGGTATCGATATTGCAGCAATCGCCCTCTCGGGTCGTCCTCTCGATAGTAGAGGTGACTACTATCATCACGCTAAATGGTATGGGCATGGTATCTCTAGAAATAAGCCAATGACGGAAAAAGCACCTATTGGGACAAGTAAGTTTTTCATTGTAGACTTGTTTTGNATTTCAAGTTTCTAGAAACGAGTAGGTCCACGAACTATAGCAAATCGTGCTTGGAGCACTCCAAAAGCTCTCTCAATATCCTTTCTAGCTGACTCTTGAGCTTGTGCAAAATTTATTTGTTTATTGCCTCTTGGACATGAAATTGTTTTGACAAACGTAGCCCACTTTGGATATATACCATCAGAAAGATAATATCCCATAGTATATTCGTTTCCATTGACGAAGTAATTGACCGAAGGAGCTCTACCTTCTGAAAGAAAAGTAAAAACAGAAGAACGTTCTAGAACATTTATATCATTGTGGGATCCAGGTAAACCAAAAAAGGCATGTCAAATTCATAGATCATATGAAGCCACCACCTCTAAAATAATTGTTAGTTCATGAACATGCCCAGAATACATACATTTCCATACTGTTGGACAATTCTTCCATCTCCAATGCACGCAGTCAATGCTACCTAGCATCCCAGGAAACCCACGTCTCTCACCGATTGCTAATAATCTAGTAATGTCTGCGCTGTTTGGTGACCTGAGGTACTCATCAGAATAAATTGCTACTATGATCGATACAAATCTTTGCAGACTTTCTATTATGGTGCTTTCGCCGATTCTCACATAATCATCAATAGCATCTGCTGCAACTCGATAAGCAAACATTCTTATAGCGACAGTCATCTTTTAAAGGGAAGACAAACCAATATTCCCAACAACATCCTTTTTTTGGACAAAGTATGGATCATAAGCTTCCACCATGGATAAAATACGAACGAAAAGAGATTGATTCATTCGAAACCTCCTTCGAAATAAATTTTGGGGGATAGGTAGGCGATTCTACAAAATAATCGCGGTAAAGTCTCTAGTGCCCTTCAACTCGATTGCGAAAAATAATAGAATGACCTTAAATAGAATCACGACGTATTGTAGAGTTGTTCTCAGTATTAAGTTCCTCCATTGTCATAGCAGCAATCGCTAACATCTCCAAGTTATTATCAGAGTCAGAATCATTAAGCATCATCATCAAATTAACATTATGAGCCATATCAAAGAAATATGAGTTCAATACTAGTAAAATAAATTTGAGATGTATGACAATGAGAATGAAAATGTCTTATTTATATATTTTTAAAAATATGATCGTTGATGATGTGGCACGATACGACATCATTATGGCGTTAACGTGTTATGTCACGTGATATTTTTGAATTATATTATTAAAAGTTAGTAAAAATTAATTGAAATAGTTAATTAAAATAGAAAGTGGAATTTAAGTGAATTTTAAAAATTTGATAATTAAAGTAATGAATATAATATTTAAATATATTTTAAATAACTATTTTATTGAGGGATAGTGAAGCCCTTGGCCGAGAAATTGGAAAAAGGTTTTGCTGACATGGTCGAAAAAGAAGTGGAAATGCAGAGCACTTTCTTTTTTCTATTGTGAAGGGAATCAAAAGATACAACAAAGGAACCCCAAAACCCCAAACTAAGATCTCCCCAAGCCACAAAGAACTTGTGGCTCACAATTCCCGCCCTTTGCTGACGAGGATTTGCCTACACCTTCCCTCCTCTCTCTCCATCTCTCTCTCTTTCTCTGTGTGTAAAATCAAAAAGAACCCATTCTTTATGTTTCAGAAGAAGAACCAACTTGAAGTCCCCCTGAACGGAAAAAGAAACAGAGAGAAAGTTTGAAAAAGAAAAAGACTTTTTGTATAGAGAGATAGGATCAGAAGAATGTCAGAAGTGAAAGATTCGGCGATTAAGCTGTTTGGGAAGACAATTCAATTGTCGCCTGAAGAGGGTGTTTCGTGCGCTGTCACCACAACGAAGGTTGATTCTGATCATCATGATCAACACTCTTCCAACGCAAACACTTCACTTGTCAATAAGGTACATAAATACATGTATACGTACAGTGTGTGTGTGTGGGTGAGAGAGAGAGAGAGAGAGGCGTTGATTTACAACCAGTTTTAAGACCCANACTTCAAGTTTCTAGAAACGTGTAGGTCCACAAACTATAGCAAATCGTGCTTGGAGCACTCCAAAAGCTCTCTCAATATCCTTTCTAGTTGACTCTTGAGCTTGTGCAAAATTTATTTGTTTATTGCCTCTTGGACATGAAATTGTTTTGACAAACGTAGCCCACTTTGGATATATACCATCAGAAAGATAATATCCCATAGTATATTCGTTTCCATTGACGAAGTAATTGACCGAAGGAGCTCTACCTTCCGAAAGAAAAGTAAAAACAGAAGAACGTTCTAGAACATTTATATCATTGTGGGATCCAGGTAAACCAAAAAAGGCATGCCAAATTCATAGATCATATGAAGCCACCGCCTCTAAAATAATTGTTAGTTCATGAACATGCCCAAAATACATACATTTCCATACTGTTGGACAATTCTTCCATCTCCAATGCATGCAGTCAATGCTACCTAGCATCCCAGGAAACCCACGTCTCTCACCAATTGCTAATAATCTAGCAATGTCTGCGCTGTTTGGTGACCTGAGGTACTCATCAGAATAAATTGCTACTATGATCGATACAAATTTTTGCAGACTTTCTATTATGGTGCTTTCGCCGATTCTCACATAATCATCAATAGCATCTGCTGCAACTCGATAAGCAAACATTCTTATAGCGACAGTCATCTTTTAAAGGGAAGACAAACCAATATTTTCAACAACATCCTTTTTTTGGACAAAGTATGGATCATAAACTTCCACCATGGATAAAATACGAACGAAAAGAGATTGATTCATTCGAAACCTCCTTCGAAATAAATTTGGGGGATAGGTAGGCGAATCTACAAAATAATCGCGGTAAAGTCTCTGGTGCCCTTCAACTCGATTGCGAAAAATAATAGAATGACCTTAAATAGAATCACGACGTATTGCAGAGTTGTTCTCAGTATTAAGTTCCTCCATTGTCATAGTAACAATCGCTAACATCTCCAAGTTATTATCAGAGTCAGAATCATTAAGCATCATCATCAAATTACCATTATGAGCCATAGCAAAGAAATATGAGTTCAATACTAGTAAAATAAATTTGAGATGTATGACAATGAGAATGAAAAGGTCTTATTTATATATTTTTAAAAATATAACTGTTGAAAATATGACCGTTGATGATGTGGCACGATACGACATCATTATAGCGTTAACGTGTTATGTCACGTGATATTTTTGAATTATATTATTAAAAGTTAGTAAAAATTAATTAAAATAGTTAATTAAAATAGAAAGTGGAATTTAAGTGAATTTTAAAAATTTGATAATTAAAGTAATGAATATAATATTTAAATATATTTTAAATAACTATTTTATTGAGGGATAGTGAAGCCCTTGGCCGAGAAATTGGAAAAAGGTTTTGCTGACATGGTCGAAAAAGAAGTGGAAATGCAGAGCACTTTCTTTTTTCTATTGTGAGGGGAATCAAAAGATACAACAAAGGAACCCCAAAACCCCAAACTAAGATCTCCCCAAGCCACAAAGAACTTGTGGCTCACAATTCCCGCCCTTTGCTGACGAGGATTTGCCTACACCTTCCCTCCTCTCTCTCCATCTCTCTCTCTTTCTCTGTGTGTAAAATCAAAAAGAACCCATTCTTTATGTTTCAGAAGAAGAACCAACTTGAAGTCCCCCTGAACGGAAAAAGAAACAGAGAGAAAGTTTGAAAAAGAAAAAGACTTTTTGTATAGAGAGATAGGATCAGAAGAATGTCAGAAGTGAAAGATTCGGCGATTAAGCTGTTTGGGAAGACAATTCAATTGTCGCCTGAAGAGGGTGTTTCGTGCGCTGTCACCACAACGAAGGTTGATTCTGATCATCATGATCAACACTCTTCCAACGCAAACACTTCACTTGTCAATAAGGTACATAAATACATGTATACGTACAGTGTGTGTGTGTGGGTGAGAGAGAGAGAGAGAGAGGCGTTGATTTACAACCAGTTTTAAGACCCACCCATTCCTCAAAATTTGAAAATTAGTAGTGGGTAGATTTTAGTTTCTCTTAGTAGTTAGAGTTTACTTCGTATCCTAGTAAATGTGTTTTGTGGTTTCCAAACACACACAAAGGAATAAGGTGATTGGACAACGATTGAACCTTGGGATTAATTATCAGCAACTCCGAGAGCAACCCATTTTTATGAAATCCAAAGCCAATGAAGGGTCGATGAAGTTTTCCCAAGATTTAAAATTTATCTTCACTTCGTGAGAGTCTTACGTTGGTTTTTTTTCTGTTGATTTTTGTTGGACCTTTATAAGATTTTGAGTCAATGCTTCTTCGATTAGTCTGTTTTTGTTCTTAAAAGTACTTCAATCAGGGATTTGGAGAAATTAAGTTTCAATTACTGGTTTTGTTTGTGAATCATCTGAGGGTTAGAGTCTGTGCTCTGCATATTCAACCAAATTACTTAACAAGTTTGCTGGAAAAAAAGCAAAAAAGAGGAGATTTTGTTGAAACTTCTATGAATTCAAATCAACTTTCTATCCTCACTTGTATTTGTACTTGTACTTGTACTTGAACTTGAAGCTAGTTGATCTGTTTACTACTTGCCGTTTTGCTTTATAGCTTGGTCTTTGGACCCTTTCATAACCAATCTTTAACAGTTACTCTTCTGTTCTCAAAGTCCACTTTTATGCACTTTTCTGAAACTGAAGATTTCTGAGTGAGATGGGTTTCCCAGCAGCTTTTGGTTTAACTGCTTTAAATGCCAATTTACCTCAGTTTTTTTTTTGGGTCAGAATTTTATCTCAGTTGAACTGCTGATTATTTTCAAAATTCCTACATTTATTATTGGTCAATATCTTTTCCCCTTTGTCTTCAAACTAGGGGTAAACTGTGTCCGATGACATGGTGCAATATGAATAGTTTTGAGTGGGATGTATTTGAGCCGGTTGAATGAGCTTATCAAGCCCGTCCAGTTGTATATTATAGATTTAACATGTTTATCTCCAAACTGCGGCTGATTTACCTAGTTTTGTGGTGGTGGTGTTTTTTCCACTTCCACTTCCACTTTATTGGACATGGTGAAATGAGAAGTTTTTCATAAATTCTGAAAATTATATCAGATCCAGGATCTTCTGATAATTACAGAACTGGATTTTCAGTTTGAAGATTTTCGAGTTAAAATAGATTTTCCTTTTGATTAAGATTCTTCTATTTTGGACTACTACTATGTTTCTTGATGTTAGTCACTTACATGAGTGTCTCTTTGTCTGGATCAAGTACTCAAAATTTACAGGCTGAGAAGGCATGGATGATTTCAACATTCTTTTGTTTAGAAAGTTTATCAGCTATATATGTCTCAAAATAGTTGGGATTTCTCTCCTTTTTTAGTTTTTCTGGCCTTTGCTATGGTTCCTTGTCAATGGTTATGTGTGAAAGAATGTTGAAAAAGATTTTCCCAATATGGGTTTGTGTTGTTTTCATCACTGAAGCTCATTCGTGTGTAGAATGGCACTGGTGGGCTCTCCTATTTTCTTATATCATCAGATTGAGATGGATTTAGCCAGCTAATTGAGGGGGAAGAAATCAATCACTTCATAAACAAACAACGAAAAAGCATTCTACATTAAGAGAATTTTAAACCAACCCATGGAATGGATGGTTGTATATGTTCTTATATACTGAAAATATAGAGTTTACTCTATTTAATCTTTATTTTATTTATATCAGAAACCTTCAGGAGAAGAACTCCTTGAGACTGAAGAGGATGATGACAGCTCCCATCAAGTTGGAGAGGTGTTGATAGCTACGGCAACATCATCGGGGATTACTGAGGACCCTAAAACACCCAGTGATGACAGAGAAAATTTGAAACCAAAAGCAACCAAGGAGGAAGACTCGAATGAAACAAATGACTCACAAGAAAAGACTCTAAAGAAGCCTGACAAGATAATTCCATGTCCAAGATGCAATAGCATGGACACAAAATTCTGCTACTACAACAATTATAATGTTAACCAGCCTCGACATTTCTGCAAAAACTGTCAGAGATACTGGACTGCTGGTGGAACGATGAGAAATGTGCCAGTTGGTTCTGGTCGTCGTAAGAACAAAAGCGCTGCTGCTTCACATTACTGTCAGATAATAGTTTCAGAAGCTCTACAAGCAGCTCAAGCTGATCCTGCAAATGGGATTCACCATCCGACTTTGAAGCCCAATGGCACAGTTCTTACCTTTGGCTCAGATGCACCACTTTGTAAATCCATGGTATCTGTACTGAACCTTGCAGAGAAATCACAGAATCATGTTGGAAATGGGTTTCATGGACCTGAACAAAGTATTCCAGATTCTTGTGGAGGGGGAGAAAATGGGGATGATCAGTCAGGTGGGTCTTCTAGCTCAGCTTCAAATTTAACAGAGAAGGGAAGCAATGCTGGTCTACAAGATTCAATGATAAAGAATTTTCAGGTTTTTCCATCCCCAGTACAATGCATCCCTGGGCCTCCTTGGCATTTTCCAGGGAACTCAGGTCAGTGGAGGTCTCCAATGCCTCCACCTGCTTTTGGTCCTTCTGGCTTTCCTGTATCATTTTACCCAGCGCCAACCTATTGGGGTTCTACTGTGTCAAGCCCTTGGAACATGCCATGGGTATCACCTCCACCTTCTTCTCCTGATCACTCTGGGTTGAGCTCCAGGCCTAATTCTCCAACCTTGGGGAAACATTCTAGGGACGGAAACATGCTTAAACTGTCAAATCTAGAGAAAGATAATCCCTTGCAAGACAAAAATACAGAGGGATTTGTTTGGATACCGAAGACTTTGAGGATTGATGATCCAAGCAAAGCTGCAAAAAGTTCCATTTGGTCAACACTTGGAATAAAGAATGAGAAGACTAGTTCGATTAATGGGGGTAGTCTTTTTAAGGCCTTTCAACCAAAGGGTAAGAGAAAAAATCACATTGACAAAACATCTCTGGTGCTGCAAGCCAACCCTGCAGCTTTGTCCCGGTCACTCAACTTCCACGAGAGCACTTAAAGAGAACCGGAATTTCATCCCAACTTTTCTAGGATTGTAGCTGCTCTGAAGAGGACTTTATATCTTATGAACTTAGATGCTTAAAAAATTGTGGCTCTTTTCTTGGCAGTAAGACCTTACTGGTTATGACTTGCTAACCTCAATGCAGGAATTAACCCAAGAAACAACCCCAAACGGAGGAAGACTGGATAGAACTCTTTGCTGGAGAGTGGAACTGCCTCTAATGGTCTCAATTAGTTGGTCCTTTTTACTTTCTTGTACATTGTAAGTAGTCGTCTATGTGATAATTAAGCTTCCACGGTTTGCCAGTAAGTGTTTATTGTACATATCTATAACAGTACAGAGAGTTGTAGAAACAAATAGATTCTTGGATGTACCAAAGACAAATGTTGTCGAATAATCTGAGAATCCAAATCTCGAATTTCCTTTCAATTTCTTGAATTGTTTTGATTCCTAGTGATGAATTTTGAACCGCTAACTCCTCTCAAATGCTTCCTGACACTTAATTTATGAGTTTGACAACCTTTTGTTGCCTTTTAATGCCCACGGAGGCAGACTGGATATTTTCAAATGTTTTCTGCTTATGGAGGTCTTGCCCCCAGTCATCTATCNTCCTGACACTTAATTTATGAGTTTGACAACCTTTTGTTGCCTTTTAATGCCCACGGAGGCAGTACTGGATATTTTCAAATGTTTTCTGCTTATGGAGGTCTTGCCCCCAGTCATCTATCCACTATTCTTCATAACTTTCTTAATTGGTTAGCAAATTATATCTAAGTAGCTTTGTTGTGAGTTTTACTCGATATCTGAATATATTTCCTGTGTTATTCAGTTAGCTACATCTGCCTGTTTTATTGGGAGACTCCTGCAGAAAACATAAATCTTCAGGAACAACACAAAAATCTGGATAAAACATTGCTCATGTCTTAGCATGTTGCATTGAAAGTTATAATGTTGAATAGATCCAAGAAAGCAATTATACAGATCTCATTGGCCAGAGTGGAAATATTATTGGAGCTGGGCAGATTGGAAAATCAACAAAAGTTTCGTGCAGGTCCTCTTGTGCATATAAACTTGAATTAATGTCACAAAAGTTCCAGTACCTTTCTCTTTCAGGAATGCCAAATGAACTGAGATAAGGTTTCCTTTTCTTCTTTTTTTCTGCTTTCTTTCCTGTTTCTTTTCCTATTGGGAAAATCGTATCTACATAATCAGCATCTGCTGATATAATTGGGTATGTATGTATGTTTGTGTGTGTACCATAAAAACCCAAACAAACACTGACACACACACACACACAAACAGAGAGTTGTGTCCGAGTGTATGCTGCTGTTTGTGTATGTTACAGCCAAATCTATTAATGTGTGTTTCTAACTGATAGGCCTGGGTGAGGCATCTTGAGATTTCAATGTTATTATCAGCATTGAGAGGCCACATATTCTGCATAAAATGAGTTGTTATGGGACCCCATGCATGTGATGCTTTGTAGACTTTTATATCCTCTCCTCTTTGCTCCTTTCTGTCATTATCTTGTGTTCTAGTTTTTTTTTTTCTTTTCATTTGAATCTGCTTTCATAGTTACTTCAAAATATTATGCGATATCAATATGTTCGATGGAGACGAAGAAAGCTCGATACATTTCATTCCGAGACCAATACACAAATTCCGCATAAAAAGATTCAAAAACGTCTCAAACAATGCAACTGACTCATTTGAGTCATCGTTTTGCTATGTCGTTATATCATTCCGTGATGCCGACATATTTTTTCGTTACATGATATGATCTCAATATTTTTATCATGTCAAACTTCTTATATCTAACATTCTGCCATATCATTTTTACTGTTTCGGAATGCATGATCAATGTGTCTCAATATCTTCCGAGTTGATGGCTAATCCCGCAAACTAAAGGAGGCCACCCTCAAATCTCTTTTGGAGCATACCACAATTTGATCAACTATAACTATTGATCAATTAGTGCTATGATTTTCCTCCCAGGTGGGGTTCAAAACCAAAAACCAATGGCCAAATGGATTTTAAACACATAACACTACATCTATAGATACAATAGACTTGTGGGAGAAAAGTCAGTTGGGAATAATCAAACATCAGGTCCACCATAAACTTTCCTTTCTGTAATGTGCTTGTGAAGTGCTTGGAAAAGTGATTCAAAGTTAGCTTTTTGACAAGGTGGAAGTCATGGAATGTCCCTTTCCTTTCCCACTCAAAGAATTTCTTTCCTGGTAATCTTCCCATGAAGAGAATCAGAAAAAAATGCCAAAGGTTTCAACTTTATTTTTTACTCTCCTAATGCTTGGACTTACCTAAGTAATCTACACAGATTAAACCAATAGAGATTCCTAAGACTATAGGAACCAAGGATCCAAATTTTGTTTTAAAAGGGTCGAATTATCTCTGTTTTCAAGGAAATCAAAATGAATCAATGATAAAATCAAAATTCTAATATTTCGAAATGTTTCAAGATATTTCGAGATGTTTTTACCATTGATTTGGAATTTTTCTATATGTTTCGATATATTTCAAAATATTTTGAAAATCAATTCTCAATTTTTTATTCTTTTTCATTATGTTTTTGAATATTTTCGAAATATTTCTAAAACGTGCACTGTAGATATATTTTGAAGCATAGCTAAATATACATATAGATAAACATAACTTTATTAACCAACCCCCTTTATTTTTTTTTATTCTTTTGAACTTTACTTTCTAGAGCTTCTTGATGTGGAAAGTTAATTTAAAAATTCCAAATTACATGATGGAAATACAAGTGTCAAATGTTAATGGGATATACTAATCCAACAATTTTTTCACGACAGATGGTAATCAACCTCTTAACTTAACCTTCTAGTAACGTACAACTTCGCGCTCTATATATTTTTTTTTTCTATAGGAAATTTTATCATTATTTATCACAGCACGCTTTTAAAATGTTATTTTGATTTAAAAAACTGATCTAATTTGTTGATTTAATGTGTAGTTTCATTGAAACCATTGACTCACATCAAGTTCTAATATTTGATTAGATTTATAATCAATCTAAAAGTTATAGTGAATTAAGTTCTAATAACATTGCTATTATTGAATTATTAGGTAAAAAGTTGACAAGAACAATATCATTATGTATAAATACGAAAAAAGAAGTGTGAAAAATGGCAAGAAATAGCACATTGATCTGTTTGGACTCTGCCCAACCAAGTCCAACAAAACAGAAAGATTGCCCAAAATATTCTCAGTGTTTTCATGACAGTTGGTTTAACTTGGACGGGTCAATTCTTTTTTTTTTTTTTTCCTATTTAAAAGAGTGGTTGGGGACAATAAGGCACAACAACCCTTATAATGTTACCTTGAGCTTCTAACTCATTTGAAAAATATTTGATTTGAATCATAACTACTGACTTAAGATAGTCGAGCGAATCACCATAGCCCCACCGAAGATAAGTTGGATATCCAGCCCCTCCAATAATATTTGATTCACAATGATTATTACCGTAAACGGGTTCAAACCCATGACCACTGAAGAATGGAGAGACTTTCACCCTCTATTGAAAGCAACTAGACTACCACCTGGGTGATTGGACGGGTCAATTCACCACAACCCTATTCTAACACAAATGTATACAAACTTTTTAGAAATATATTTTTAGTATTCGGGTTAAATTTGGACCAAAAAAAAAAAGTTCAACCCAATTTAAACTCAAACAAAATTCGGATTAGGGATTCGAGATGCACAAATCCAACTCAAGTGTTGTCCAATTTTAATATATGAATTCAACATGGTTATATGCAATTTATATTAGTAAAGAATAAATATATAACAAATTGCATCGACTTTCACAGCTCGATCTAATTCATTCTTAAGCTTGTTATAAACCGACTCGATTAAACTCAAATTATAGACCTTAGTAATTGCATAATTTGGATAACAATTGGGTTGAATGACTTGTGCTGCAATTCGACTTGAGTTGAACTAACTTCTCCATTTACCCAAATCGCCCGAATTGCACCAACCTCCTCTACAAAAACTGACATTAAGACACACACACACACAGGCCCACATTTTTACCTGTCTTAGTTGGAAGGACTATGGGTAGCCCAAGCCCACATCTTTGGGCTAGGCAAGACATGTTATATGTGGTCCCCAGCTCCAAGGCCGGTTTGGATCTGCCGTCTCTGGGACCCATAAAGCCGACCATGTTGAAATCAACTTAATTTAGTTTTGAGAGAATTATTTAATTTTTGAAACTTTTGTCTAGAAGAAACAAACAAGATTTTGTTCTACCTAATTTACCCCGAAATCAATATAAATAGAAACTTGATATATTCCTTCCGTTCTTAAATATATGTCGTTTTACACAATTTTTTTTGTTCCATAATATCTATCGTTTAATAAAATCAAAACATAATTAATATTTTTTTTTCCAAATTTACCCTTAACTTTTCATTATATTAGATTAGGTGAAGGTTAGGTGTCTTTCATTTTCCTTTTATTCCCGATACGTATTAAATAAAGATATTTCAGTCTTGTGCAATTATTTTTTACTCATATTAAAGCTATTTAATAGATTCTTCAATTTCTATACAAAAATTTTAAACGACAGATATTTAAAAACGGCGGAAGGTGTCACTAAAAGACAAAATCTATTTGGAAGTTCTGTGTGAAACCCAATGGGAACCCATTGCTAAAGGTCTCATTTTGCACCTGCAATTGCATGGAAAGTTCTGAATTCTTTTCCGTCACTTTCAGAGTAATTCCGTCGACAATGCATTCCTATTCCTGCTCTATTTTTTAGGAGTAATTATTGGGTAAAACGGTTACGTCATGTTATCACCGTAATATAATATTATTATTTAATAATAAATTTACAAATAAATAAAATAAACTTCACTCAATAGCTATTTTCAAACATTGAACGGTTACTGAATTACATGATCGAATGATTATTTTAATATGTGATGTCGATTCTTTTACTTGTTATGTTCTTATTCAACGGTAACACTGTCGTGATGTTTTGTCACTGAGACAGAAAGTCTGTGTGCATGCGTAAGTTTTGGTTACGTCTTGTGGGTTACCTCTTCAGTGTTTTATCTCAATCATTTCTTGGAAAATAACACAACATTACACACTTCCTTCCACAGAATTTAAAAAACAAAGAATGGATTATTTCAATCCCTTCCAACTTACGTAAAAGCATGGGTGTTTATATATATACCTTAACCTCTTACCATTCCTTGCATCACCAACATTCCCCACGACTATTCTTACCTTTTTTTTTTTTTTTAAATTTCCTATTTTCTTGTATCGCATACCGAAACTTGGATTAGGAAAGTCCATTCCCACTGACCACTATTCTCACAACTTTTGTAGTTTTTTTCTCCATCTTAAGTTTCTTTGCGTAAATTTGTGTTTTATATTTTATTGTGACCATCGTGCACGATAAAATATAATCCACCGCCACCGCCACCGCCACCGCCCACATCTTCTTTAATTAACTACCTTTCCCAGATGAAGACACCAACAAAAAACACGACATTTCTGCTTTCTTCACTTTTCAAAATTCTTCACTGGGACATGATCAGCATTCACAACTTCCTCTCAAGTGTTCACTTCTTCCTCCAAAATCTCCTGAAAATTGTCTTAACCAAATGTAACTTATGGAACAGCATGAAAGCACCAAACCATGAACCACTGAGCAAACAGTCTTTGTCTGATGATGAGGAGTTCAGTGAAGAGAAACTTTGCAGAGAAGAGGTGAATATGGTGATGGACAGACTGGGGATAACGTGTGATTTTGATGGTGAAAGCTTTGGTGTGAATGAGCTTTCATGGCTGTTTGATCATGATGAGGAGCTAGGCTTGGAAGAGTTGAAGGAAGCTTTTGATGTATTTGATGAGAACAAAGATGGATTCATAGAAGCAACTGAGTTGCAGAGAGTCCTCTGCAACTTGGGGTTTAAGGAAGGATCAGAATTGGAGGAATGCACAAGGATGATCAAGGCTTTTGATGGCAGTGGAGATGGACTTATTGATGTTAGTGAGTTTGTGAAATTCATGGAGAAGGGCTTTTGCTGAATTTTTTTTTTGTACTAAATAGTATGTGGCGTGATGAAAAATAAATAAATAAATAACATCATTTGATCTTTCCTAGAACTGTCACATAGAATTAATCTATTTTTTCTTATTTGTTTGTGACCGGAAATCTCAATAAAGTATGAGAACATTTGATTCGTAACTCTAGATATATGTAATCACCCGTTAATCACAAGTATCTGTTAAATCCGTTAAACACGAGCAAAACACANTTTTTTTTTTTTTAAATTTCCTATTTTCTTGTATCGCATACCGAAACTTGGATTAGGAAAGTCCATTCCCACTGACCACTATTCTCACAACTTTTGTAGTTTTTTTCTCCATCTTAAGTTTCTTTGCGTAAATTTGTGTTTTATATTTTATTGTGACCATCGTACAAATATAATCCACCGCCACCGCCACCGCCACCGCCCACATCTTCTTTAATTAACTACCTTTCCCAGATGAAGACACCAACAAAAAACACGACATTNTGCACGATAAAATATAATCCACCGCCACCGCCACCGCCACCGCCCACATCTTCTTTAATTAACTACCTTTCCCAGATGAAGACACCAACAAAAAACACGACATTTCTGCTTTCTTCACTCTTCAAAATTCTTCACTGGGACATGATCAGCATTCACAACTTCCTCTCAAGTGTTCACTTCTTCCTCCAAAATCTCCTGAAAATTGTCTTAACCAAATGTAACTTATGGAACAGCATGAAAGCACCAAACCATGAACCACTGAGCAAACAGTCTTTGTCTGATGATGAGGAGTTCAGTGAAGAGAAACTTTGCAGAGAAGAGGTGAATATGGTGATGGACAGACTGGGGATAACGTGTGATTTTGATGGTGAAAGCTTTGGTGTGAATGAGCTTTCATGGCTGTTTGATCATGATGAGGAGCTAGGCTTGGAAGAGTTGAAGGAAGCTTTTGATGTATTTGATGAGAACAAAGATGGATTCATAGAAGCAACTGAGTTGCAGAGAGTCCTCTGCAACTTGGGGTTTAAGGAAGGATCAGAATTGGAGGAATGCACAAGGATGATCAAGGCTTTTGATGGCAGTGGAGATGGACTTATTGATGTTAGTGAGTTTGTGAAATTCATGGAGAAGGGCTTTTGCTGAATTTTTTTTTTGTACTAAATAGTATGTGGCGTGATGAAAAATAAATAAATAAATAACATCATTTGATCTTTCCTAGAACTGTCACATAGAATTAATCTATTTTTTCTTATTTGTTTGTGACCGGAAATCTCAATAAAGTATGAGAACATTTGATTCGTAACTTTAGATATATATAATCACCCGTTAATCACAAGTATCTGTTAAATCCGTTAAACACGAGCAAAACACAAAACCAAGACGTTCGAATTCATGTTTCACCCTAAGTTAATCCACTCTGACCTAATTTCTTGCTCTTGGACTACATATATACACATTGTTATATTGTCATATCTTCCGATTGTGTTTTCAGTTAAAAAAATAAAGTAATTAGGATGGATAAGTGGGCTTTTGTATAGAGTTTTGATTTGGCCCATGAAGTAAATTATCCGATGGGTAATTTAGAAGTCGGTACAATTTTTTAGACTTATTTAAGTAAAAGTAGAAATCAAAAATTTATTTTGGGTAAAGTGCATATTTTTTTAAAATACCACTATTGCCATCAGTAAACAGTAAATATATGAAAACTCATTATCTTCCATCTGTTTTTTTTTTTTGGCTAAAATTAAGTATGAAGTAAATTAGGGGGTTTAACTATCAAAACCCATCTTCTTCGACAGAAGGATTGGAATACCAAAACTATGACTGTTCATCGTTCAAAAAAAAGAGGAACCCAAATTACTATTTATCGTCCAAAAAAAAGAGGAATACAAGTTACTGTTCATCGTCCAAAAAAAAGAAGAATATGACTTACTGTTCATCATGTACTNAAAACCCATCTTCTTCGATAGAGGGATTGGAATACCAAAACTATGACTGTTCATCGTTCAAAAAAAAGAGGAACCCAAATTACTATTTATCGTCCAAAAAAAAGAGGAATACAAGTTACTGTTCATCGTCCAAAAAAAAGAAGAATATGACTTACTGTTCATCATGTACTATGGTCAAGTAATTGTGAATCATCTTCGGCAACTTCTTCACCAATAATTACAGGTAACATTAATTTTTGCTTTTTTGTCATTCATTAATTTTTTTTTTCCACAATCTGCGTTGTTTGATTTTTTAATTAAAAATAGTTACGTAACNCGAGTTACTATTCATCGTCCAAAAAAAAGAAGAATATGACTTAGTGTTCATTATGTACTATGGTCAAGTAATTGTGAATCATCTTCGGCAACTTCTTCACCAAAAATTACAGGTAACATTAATTTTTGCTTTTTTGTCATTCATTAATTTTTTTTTCCACAATCTGCGTTGTTTGATTTTTTAATTAAAAATAGTTACGTAACTGTTTTAAGTAACTATTTGTGATCACAAATTGCAAAATTTTAATATTCAAAAATTAATTGTTGAAATTGTATTGACACAGTTACACCCATTAAAAAATAGTTACGTCCATTAAAACACAGTTACACCCCTTAAAACAAAATCAATTTTTTTCCCTTCATTCCAGCATTGAGTAAACATAAAACAAAATCAAACATAGAAATTTTTCCAAAAAAATGACCGAATAAAAGAAGAAATATACTTATTAAGTCTATACAAAAAAATAGTTACACTCATTAAAAACAATTACACCCATTAAAACCAAAAGCATTTTTTTTTCCCCTTCATTCCAATAACGAACCAACATAAAACAAAATCAAACATAGTNTTGTTGAAATTGTATTGACACAGTTACACCCATTAAAAAATAGTTACGTCTATTAAAACACAGTTACACCCATTAAAACAAAATCAATTTTTTTTCCTTCATTCCAGCATTGAGCAAACATAAAACAAAATCAAACATATAAATTTTTCCAAAAAAATGACCGAATAAAAGAAGAAATATACTTATTAAGTCTATACAAAACAATAGTTACACTCATTAAAAACAATTACACCCATTAAAACCAAAAGCAATTTTTTTTCCCCTTCATTCCAATAACGAACCAACATAAAACAAAATCAAACATAGTCATTTCCCAAAAAAAAAAAAATGAACTAATAAAAGAAGAAATATACTTATTATGTCTATAAGAAAAAATAATTACACCATTAAAAACAGTTACACCCATTAAAACTAAATTTAGTTTTTTTTCCCCTCCATTCCAACAACGGACAAACATAAAACAAAATCGAACATAGAAATTTCTCCAAAAAAAATGACAAAATAAAAGAAGAAATATAATTATTAACCACTAATCTTTAAGTCGATGATGATAATTGGTATTTGCAATTCCTTTTTTCGAATAAATCAACCACTGAAGAAGTAAATCGATCGTTGAATAAAACTCTTACTGATGAGATCAGATGAACACAGACGTTAAAAAAAAGTCTTACTACAAAGATCAGGTTTTTTTTGAACAAACTGCAGAGGCGTTTAAAGACNGCCGATGATGATAATTGGTATTTGCAATTCCTTTTTTCGAATAAATCAACCACTGAAGAAGTAAATCGACCGTTGAATAAAACTCTTACTGATGAGATCAGATGAACACAGACGTTAAAAAAAAGTCTTACTACAAAGATCAGGTTTTTTTTGAACAAACTGCAGAGGCGTTTAAAGACTTTTTGTGTTACTGCATAAATTTTTTGTCGTACTGCAGAGATCAGTTGAACACAGACTTTTACTGTATACAAAACTGCTCATTCAAAATTCAAAAATTAAAGATGACAAATATTTAATATTTATATATTTATTTCCTCAAATAACTGTCAATGATGGTTGCATATAGGGATGATAGTGGACCGGAAAAAAATGGATATTTGTCCAAACCCGTCCCGTTTGGACTGAAGATAGACTATACGTATTGGATGGTGGACGTATACGCGGATACCCGTATAAACCCGTGTGGGGATGAAGGCGGAGATGGACTTACCCCCGCCCCGCTCCGTCCCGTCCTAGTTACCCGATATATATATATATATAGGTCATTACATTGATCAATTACTTCTTTATTACATTCTGTATTTTTTTACAAATTAAAGAGTAGTTCACCGGATGAAATTTTCTTGGCATAGGTGTGTTTATAAATTTTTATTAGAAGTTTCAGAACCATAAATACCTTTTACATTGGGTTTTTATCATCATTTACTTGCATTCCATGTGTGATGTCATTAATAGATGTCATAATTTCAGAACACATAGATGACATATCCTTGGGTTCCCTTTTTTCTGTCATTTTAGCAAATTTTTTTGGAACATTATGCAGGCCATGAGCTTGTTGAAATAGACCATAGCAATTTCCATAGAATTGTAGTTAATTATCTCTCATAATAATTTCTCTTATTTCAACATAATTGAGTGCAAAGAAAAGAAGGCACACTTTTTATATTGTTACATCTTCTATTCCGATCATAACAAAAAAAAAAATGAAGTTATTTTAATTCTTATGACTTTCCTTGTGCTTGGGCGGATACGGGGGAAGCGAGGACGAGATGGGGATTATAAACTTACCCGCAGATAGGGATAAGAATGAAAATTATACCCGTTAACGGAGGTGAACCGGGGATTGATGAAAGTTTTTTAAGCGGGTACAGGGATGAAGACTATACCCCCTGCCTCGCTTTGGCCTATTGACATCCCTGGCTGCATAAATTAAAAAGGGTGTTTAAGTAAAAACAATTTTAATTCATTTAAATTTTGTACCTAAACAAAATTTTTTTTATAAAAATTGTGTTTAATAGAATAAATAATTTATTCATATACTTTTGTCTAAATAAGTATAAAAAATTGTACTCACACCTACAAAAAAAACCATCTTATCTCACGGAGATGGTGGGCCGAGAGTAGTCCAAACCAGTTCATACAAGATGNTACTGTATACAAAACTGCTCATTCAAAATTCAAAAATTAAAGATGACAAATATGTAATATTTATATATTTATTTCCTCAAATAACTGTCAATGATGGTTGCATATAGGGATGATAGTGGACCGGAAAAAAATGGATATTCGTCCAAACCCGTCCCGTTTGGACTGAAGATAGACTATACGTATTGGATGGTGGACGTATACGCGGATACCCGTATAAACCCGTGTGGGGATGAAGGCGGAGATGGACTTACCCCCGCCCCGCTNTAGAGAAATGATAGTTAAATCCTGAAGGGTAAAACATCATAACTCACTGCACTGAGTTTCATACTTAGGGAAGCAAAAATATATTTTTAAAGACAGTGATTACACGTCTCAATCGATTAATTTTCTTACCCTTTTTATTTTATGTTTATAGCATTTTAGACTAGAATTTATACAACATAAACACTCTTAACCGTTGAACCAAAAAAAAAATACTAAGAAGGAATCCAGTGTTATTTCTCATACTTCAGGGGGTTATCNTAAATTGAGAACTTTTTATCAACAAGAAAGATAATATAAACCAATGAATTTGTACACACTATTTTGTGAATTTCTTTGCGATCTGTCCCACCAAATTGCTTTGATATACTTTCAAATATGCTTTCATTTATCTGTTCATTGAATTTGAGAATNCTCCGTCCCGTCCTAGTTACCCGATATATATATATATATAGGTCATTACATTGATCAATTACTTCTTTATTACATTCTGTATTTTTTTACAAATTANTCTGACTAGTCGTCAAATCTAAAGAGGATCTTCTTGTAATTAACCCAACATACAGATAAAAGATACATAAATGAAATTTGGAGTTACCCCCACCAAATGTGTACATAGGACAGGTTGATATACCCACCCAAGCAACCCCATGTGTGTTAGACATGAAACTCCTCAGAAGATTCTGCTGAGGCAAGGCTGTATCAACAGTTACCATTATGAATGCAAAGGAAAGAGGTTATATTCAGGACCAGAAATTGTGCCTGAATTTGGCAGGCCCATAAGTAAAGGATGTCTTTGAAATTTTCCAGTAAACTTTTGTTTTTATCCTTTCCAGCACTCATCACCATCTCCATGAGTTTTTGCTCCCACAGTGTAAAAACACAAATCTCTATTCCTTTACAATCAACACAAAATAGTAAATCTGTAATTATAAAACCCAATATCAGGACTTCCATTCATTCATTGAATTCTTTCTCATCCTATTATTGGGTATAAAGCAATTTAGCAGAGGCCAGGGAGTGAGTCAAAGCTCACTCTCTGACTGTATGTGAATGAGGTATTCTCTCCTCCTCTTATAAGAGAGAATGGAGAAAGAAAAACAAAAGTGATGGAATCATGGAGCACTTTATNTGGAGAAATTATAGTTAAATCCTGAAGGGTAAAACATCATAACTCATTGCACTGAGTTTCATACTTAGGCAACCAAAAATATATTTTTAAAGACAGTGATTACACGTCTCAATCGATTAATTTTCTTACCCTTTTTATTTTCTGTTTATAGCATTTTAGACTAGAATTTATACAACATAAACACTCTTAACCGTTGAACCAAAAAAAAATACTAAGAAGGAATCCAGTGTTATTTCTCATACTTCAGGGGGTTATCTGACTAGTCGTCAAATCTAAAGAGGATCTTCTTGTAATTAACCCAACATACAGATAAAAGATACATAAATGAAATTTGGAGTTACCCCCACCAAATGTGTACATAGGACAGGTTGATATACCCACCCAAGCAACCCCATGTGTGTTAGACATGAAACTCCTCAGAAGATTCTGCTGAGGCAAGGATGTATCAACAGTTACCATTATGAATGCAAAGGAAAGAGGTTATATTCAGGACCAGAAATTGTGCCTGAATTTGGCAGGCCCATAAGAAAAGGATGTCTTTGAAATTTTCCAGTAAACTTTTGTTTTTATCCTTTCCAGCACTCATCACCATTTCCATGAGTTTTTGCTCCCACAGTGTAAAAACACAAATCTCTATTCCTTTACAATCAACACAAAATAGTAAATCTGTAATTATAAAACCCAATATCAGGACTTCCATTCATTCATTGAATTCTTTCTCATCCTATTATTGGGTATAAAGCAATTTAGCAGAGGCCAGGGAGTGAGTCAAAGCTCACTCTCTGACTGTATGTGAATGAGGTATTCTCTCCTCCTCTTATAAGAGAGAATGGAGAAAGAAAAACAAAAGTGATGGAATCATGGAGCACTTTATTGTTTCACATTTCGAAACAGTTTCNCTTATAGATGTTATAACTTATTTAAGCAAAGTCGTGTTGTTTAGGCCTTACTAGATTGAGTCATAACTGTGCCCTTATCTCATAGTTAATTCAGTAATAGAAAAGAAAATCTAATAGCATAATCGAATCCAAACAAGAATGTAAGAAAGAGAGAATGGAGAAAGAAAAACAAAAGTGATGGAATCATGGAGCACTTTATTGTTTCACATTTCGAAACAGTTTNCCTCTTATAAGAGAGAATGGAGAAAGAAAAACAAAAGTGATGGAATCATGGAGCACTTTATTGTTTCACATTTCGAAACAGTTTCATGTTGAGAATAAGGTTTCAAAAGAGGGAAGATGGTGAGATTTCAAAAGACATGGCATCGATACTTCATTGTCACCCAACTGAAAAACAACAAATTGTGTTTTCTCTTTTGCCTCAAAATAGCTTTTTCTCGGTTCATCATGGAACTTTGCCCGCATAGAGATGCTCAAGAAAGTTAAACTTTCATATGGCTCCGACTCCAAGAAAGTCTATAAATGGTGGTGCAATGGTCTCACACTGGCTTGCCATGATGTCCTCTGAAAGTGATGATGTGGGTTCAGTGACTGAGACTTGTGGTGTTGAGGCTGTGGAGTCTGAGAAGCTAGAAGGATAGCACTGGTAGTGTGGCTGTTGCATAGCAGTCATGAATGGAGGGTGGTGGGGATAAAAATAGGAGATGTTAGGTTCATCCCTTGGCCTATCCCAAGATCTGTTCTGGTTGAAGATTCCCATCATCTCATGGCTCTTTGGACCTGCATGAACACGATCAGAAAAGTAGAAAGCTGAAATAAGCAGTCAAACACCCATGTCTGTGTCTGTGTGTCTGTGAGAGAGAGAGAGGGAGGACCAAAAAAGGGGGAGAANATATATATATATATATAGGTCATTACATTGATCAATTACTTCTTTATTACATTCTGTATTTTTTTACAAATTAAAGAGTAGTTCACCGGATGAAATTTTCTTGGCATAGGTGTGTTTATAAATTTTTATTAGAAGTTCCAGAACCATAAATACCTTTTACATTGGGTTTTTATCATCATTTACTTGCATTCCATGTGTGATGTCATTAATAAATGTCATAATTTCAGAACACATAGATGACATATTCTTGGGTTCCCTTTTTTCTGTCATTTTAGCAAATTTTTTTAGAACATTATGCAGGCCATGAGCTTGTTGAAATAGACCATAGCAATTTCCATAGAATTGTAGTTAATTATCTCTCAGAATAATTTCTCTTATTTCAACATAATTGAGTGCAAAGAAAAGAAGGCACACTTTTTATATTGTTACATCTTCTATTCCAATCATAACAAAAAAAAATGAAGTTATTTTAATTTTTATAACTTTCCTTGTGCTTGGGCAGATACGGGGGAAACGAGGACGAGATGGGGATTATAAACTTACCCGCAGATAGGGATAGGAATGAAAATTATACCCGTTAACGGAGGTGAACCGGGGATTGACGAAAATTTTTTAAGCGGGTACAGGGATGAAGACTATACCCCCCGCCTCGCTTTGGCCTATTGACATCCCTAGCTGCATAAATTAAAAAGGGTGTTTAAGTAAAAACAATTTTAATTCATTTGAATTTTGTACCTAAACAAAAAAATTTTTATAAAAATTGTGCTTAATAGAATAAATAATTTATTCATATATTTTTGTCTAAATAAGTATAAAAAATTATACTCGCACCTAAAAAAAAACCCTCTTATCTCACGGAGATGGTGGGCCGAGAGTAGTCCAAACCAGTTCATACAAGATGAGAATGAATCCTGCTTTTAAGTTAAGTTAATAACATCTTCCTCCTCTTCTGTTACAGATTC
Organism: Ilex paraguariensis; assembly: GCA_963454935.2. Taxonomy (NCBI): domain Eukaryota; kingdom Viridiplantae; phylum Streptophyta; class Magnoliopsida; order Aquifoliales; family Aquifoliaceae; genus Ilex; species Ilex paraguariensis. The sequence continues at coordinate 601,965 of CAUOFW020000748.1, read as the reverse complement.
TTACAGATATTCCACAATATTTATAGTTTCCCCATTCCAACCCAATTAATTTGCCACAGTACCCTTTGCTTTCGGGAAATTAACAAATTACAAAGTATGAATATAGATAGATTCACCAAGTTTTATATTTCTTGTGGAAAAAATTATTACTTTTGTAGTTGCAATGAATTGAGAACTTTTTATCAACAAGAAAGATAATATGAACCTAAAATGACATGACACGACACAACTTAATTTACATCCTTCTCTATGAGAATAAAAAAGATGATAACAAAGTGGTAAAGGAGGATGAAGGTTTGGGGACAAGTGGTGAAGGGGGCAAGCACAGGGTGGTGATGTGTGTGTGTGTGAGAGAGAGAGAGACTCTAAAGAGTGTTTGACAATAAGCTGAGGATGGGTATATTTCTCTACAAACTTAGGATAAAATATGCATGAAGCTTAGCATGTTTCAAAGGGGGCACAGTGGATTTCTCTCCGCTTTAGTTAGTAACTTACATCCCCATAACAATATTAGACGTGAATGGGCTGCTTTTGATCGAATCAGAAAAGAAATTAGTCAAAGTACACATAAATTGGTCTAAAATTCTATATTTTATTATAATTTAGAATAATTGCAAGTGTATTTGGACACTTGCATCCATTCCTCCAACCGACACATCGGACCATTGCATTCCTTCTAATACTACTTAAAGCAACAATAGCTTAGGTTTCGTATGATGCATAAGAAAATATATCTTCTATTTTTTTATGAGTAATGTTATTTGGATCTAAAAATTTGACCTAATTTGTTGATATAATGATGTAGCTTAACAAGAATCATTGGATCAACACCAAGTTTCAAAGTTTGATGGAGCCTACAGTCAATCCAAAAATTATAGTGAATTAGGTTAACAAATTAAGTCAAATTTTTAGGTATCAATAGCATTACTCTTTTTTAAAAGTTGTTCACTTATTTGCTTTCTAAACCAATGAATTTGTACACACTATTTTGTGAATTTCTTTGCGATCTGTCCCACCAAACTGCTTTGATATACTTTCAAATATGCTTTCATTTATCTGTTCATTGAATTTGAGAATGAGTAAAAGTTATTCGAAATACTGCTACATATACAAGTGGGACAGGAGCGGCCCAAGGCTATTTTATGCCTAAAGCGACAACTAAAAGTGTGGCTTTTTATTTTTATTTAATATATATATATATATATATATATATATATATTGAGATTAAAAATAATATTAATTTTTATGTTTTATAAGTTTTGATACTATATCTTTTTATATTGTTAGTATCATTAATATTCCTCTAATTTTTTTTGATAGTCGATCTTAGAGAAAATTTTATTAATTTAAATTTTTTAAAAACTTCTTTATTTTAAACAATTATAGTCTACTAATTTTAAGTTTTTAAATTTAAAAAAAATCAAAAACTTTTGATTTTTTTTGTAATACAAATCAAAAATAATTCGCAATATCAGATTTTTAAGTTTTATATTTTGGACACATAGGGAGGGGGAGAGAGAGAGGTAAAAAATGAGTAGTGTGTTTTGGTTAACCAATTTGAAGTTTTTTCAACCCTTAGCATTTGTTTTTTTTTACTAAAAAATTTGTTTTGGTGTATTTTTAATATTATAGACCGGTTTCATGAGCTCAAATTACTCAAATTTATTTTTTAATGGACTTAAATTTCAAGAATGTTTTATGTGCCTAAAATCTTATGAACCTAAATTTTTTTGATTTGAACTAACTATGCACTACAGAAATTTTGGGGCCTTCTTGGAACATGAGACCTAAAGCCTATACTTTATTAGTCTTGTGATTGGGCCGACCCGTTTGTAGAGAAATGATAGTTAAATCCTGAAGGGTAAAACATCATAACTCACTGCACTGAGTTTCATACTTAGGGAAGCAAAAATATATTTTTAAAGACAGTGATTACACGTCTCAATCGATTAATTTTCTTACCCTTTTTATTTTATGTTTATAGCATTTTAGACTAGAATTTATACAACATAAACACTCTTAACCGTTGAACCAAAAAAAAATACTAAGAAGGAATCCAGTGTTATTTCTCATACTTCAGGGGGTTATCTGACTAGTCGTCAAATCTAAAGAGGATCTTCTTGTAATTAACCCAACATACAGATAAAAGATACATAAATGAAATTTGGAGTTACCCCCACCAAATGTGTACATAGGACAGGTTGATATACCCACCCAAGCAACCCCATGTGTGTTAGACATGAAACTCCTCAGAAGATTCTGCTGAGGCAAGGCTGTATCAACAGTTACCATTATGAATGCAAAGGAAAGAGGTTATATTCAGGACCAGAAATTGTGCCTGAATTTGGCAGGCCCATAAGTAAAGGATGTCTTTGAAATTTTCCAGTAAACTTTTGTTTTTATCCTTTCCAGCACTCATCACCATCTCCATGAGTTTTTGCTCCCACAGTGTAAAAACACAAATCTCTATTCCTTTACAATCAACACAAAATAGTAAATCTGTAATTATAAAACCCAATATCAGGACTTCCATTCATTCATTGAATTCTTTCTCATCCTATTATTGGGTATAAAGCAATTTAGCAGAGGCCAGGGAGTGAGTCAAAGCTCACTCTCTGACTGTATGTGAATGAGGTATTCTCTCCTCCTCTTATAAGAGAGAATGGAGAAAGAAAAACAAAAGTGATGGAATCATGGAGCACTTTATTGTTTCACATTTCGAAACAGTTTCATGTTGAGAATAAGGTTACAAAAGAGGGAAGATGGTGGGATTTCAAAAGACATGGCATCGATACTTCATTGTCACCCAACTGAAAAACAACAAATTGTGTTTTCTCTTTTGCCTCAAAATAGCTTTTCTCGGTTCATCATGGAACTTTGCCCGCATAGAGATGCTCAAGAAAGTTAAACTTTCATATGGCTCCGACTCCAAGAAAGTCTATAAATGGTGGTGCAATGGTCTCACACTGGCTTGCCATGATGTCCTCTGAAAGTGATGATGTGGGTTCAGTGACTGAGACTTGTGGTGTTGAGGCTGTGGAGTCTGAGAAGCTAGAAGGATAGCACTGGTAGTGTGGCTGTTGCATAGCAGTCATGAATGGAGGGTGGTGGGGATAAAAATAGGAGATGTTAGGTTCATCCCTTGGCCTATCCCAAGATCTGTTCTGGTTGAAGATTCCCATCATCTCATGGCTCTTTGGACCTGCATGAACACGATCAGAAAAGTAGAAAGCTGAAATAAGCAGTCAAACACCCATGTCTGTGTCTGTGTGTCTGTGAGAGAGAGAGAGAGGGAGGACCAAAAAAGGGGGAGAAAACAATCATCAGTCCATGTATGAAAAGCAAAGGAATAATGAAAAACAAGATAATCAACTTAGTTCAAACTGCAAGTAGACCGGAAAGAGACTATAAACTATAAAGATGACATAATGGGATAGGTATATCAGTAAAAGAGAAACCAATGAGAAGCAGCACAAACATCCATTCTGCACAAACTGCAGGAACAAACATGTATCATAAGAGGGTATAAAAGTGGACTCACCAGTGAAGAGATCATCAGTTCTTTCTGTACTACCAGTCCTCTGAGATGAACCAAATGTTTCATACACAACACTACCAGCAGAACCTTCAAGGGTTGATAATGAGCAAGGAGAGAGATTGCATCGAGCTCCATTTGAAAAACTGACATGAACACAGTATGGTGGTGGTGTGGGATCTGCTTTAATGGCCGTCTCTGAGGAGACAAAACTTGAATCTGGCTCCATTATTTTATAAGAAGATAGACCCAGCTTCCTCCTTCTGTAAGCACTGGATTGTTCTCTATACTTTCTAGCCATTATAACATGCCAATGGTTCTTCACTGCATTATCTGTTCTTCCAGGAAAAAGCCTGGCTATCATAGCCCACTTGTTACCATAGAGTCTGTGAGCAGCCATTAGTCTCTCCTCTTCTTCTTCAGTGAAAGCTCTTCTGTTGATCCTTGGGTCCAACTGGTTAAACCATCTCAACCTACAGCTCTTACCTTCAACATTCAAACAACACAAAAAGAACCACAAGTTAGAAAGCATTAGGCTCATATGTTTAAGAAGGCAGATTACCTCTCTCTCTCTCTCTCCCTCTCTCTCTCTCTCTCCCTCTCTCTCTCTCTCTATCTATACCTGATCTTCCGTCCAACTTCTCTGCTATAAGGTTCCAGTTCTGAGGTCCATGAAGAGCTACAAGTTCTTTAAGCTTTGAATCTTCTGCAGGCCTCCAATGGCCTCTAGCACACAGCTTTGGAGGTCCATCCCCATTATCTGTTTCTTCACCACTGATCAATGTAAGCATGTCATGCTTCTCTTCATTAAACCCAACATTGAGATCAATGGTTCCATTGTTTTCTCCAAACTCATCACTGCAACAAGAGGCCTTACCTTCACCCACATCACCATTATGGCTATTTTTCAAGCTTCTGGAGGTGCAGTTGTTAATAAAAGGAAAAACCCTACTAGCCCTTCCATTTTCAACCTCAGGGTTCTCAAAGAAACAGCTATCCTGTGAAGAAGATGCTACTCTGTAGTTGGGATTGATAGAGAGAGAGCCCATGTCTGCAAAAACCATTCCCATTGAAGAGGCTATGGGAGAGGAAAAAGATGATGGTGAGAGAATAGGAGGGTAACAACCAACACCATCTGTATTATTTGGTGCATATATAACACACTTGTTGTCCATGCCTTCATTTCAGTTCTGACAGCTACTGTTACAGAACTGTTACGAAGTCATCTTCGTAGCCAGATGAAAAAAAGAGAAAATGAGGGGGGAAGGAGAAAGGAGATCGAAGGAACATCTAAAAACAGAAATAAGCAGCAAAAGTGTTTTTAACAGAAATCTCTCTCTCTCTCTCTCTCTCTCTCTCTCTCTCTCTCTCTCAGGTGAGTGTGTGAGTAGATAAGCATCCTGACTGATTCTCGCTGATCAAAAAGTTAACATCTCATTAGCAAATCCCACAGTCTTCACACGTGTGAGAGTGAGTGAAGTCTTCTCCCACTCTCTCACTGTGCAAGAGCGTAGGGCTAGAGGTCCTTAGGCTGTCTCTCTCAACATTGACAAGAAAAACGAATGGGAAGTCTGCTAGCTTGTGCTTTGTAGAGGTCTAAAGACAACTTTCTTTTCAAGGCTGAAAATGAGGGCTCGACATAGCAAACCTGTCAAAACAGAAATAAATAACCTGGCCCCTCCATCTCCATCAACCATTAATATCAGAGGGTTTAACTTTGCTTTCAGTTAACTTCCTGGGGTACACGAAAAACGATTCAGACTACAACCAATCCCATCGGGGGTGATAAGAAAAAACAATGGAAAAACAACAAACATATAGGTTTATTATACAATTTGCTTGTCTCTTTTGGACAAAACGTACTGTTTACAGTCCAAAGATGTCTCCAAACTTGATGTCCTTCCAACGCCATTCTATGGTTGATCTTGTTTAACTCAATTTAGGAGTTCTTACCTTGTTATTACTTGTTTCGGAATTTACCACCAGACAAGTGTATGCACATTATACAGTTGATTTTTGTGAAAATCGTCAGGTGGATGGTCCTAATTCCAGTCCTACCGATCACCTGAACCTTCGTTGGATAAGAATTTACCTTATTTTTTTTTATGTTTTCATGGGCAAAATCTATATACTTACTTAATATTTCAATTTTTCCATATAATATATTTATTGTCTTTGAGTGAAGTGTATGCAGACATGATTACTACTATTCTACAATCCCAAGAGAGTACAAGTGTTAAGAGCATCTCTAACGAGTTTTTGTATTTTAATTATTTATTTTTTTAATATACATCCTAATAAATTTTTTAAAATTTAAGTACTTCTTTTAAATGTTATTTTTTATATTTTATTCCTTTATTGGAACTATTGAAGGGAGAGAGAGAATAGAGGAAAAGATAATGAGTAAACAAGAGAGATGAGTAAAGACAAAATGAGAGAGAATATGTTATAAATTATTTATACATGAAGGTACAGAGCATCACAATAATAAAATTATATTTTATCTATTCTATACATGTTCTCCAGGAGTATGGTTTTTATCTTTAGATAGTTAAATTTTAATTATTTTGGAGTTTTAATCATTCGCTTGGGGATACTCCAACATAGGGTGTGTTTGCTTAGAGGATTGATATTCATGGGATTAGCTAATGTATTCCATACACTTCCAATACTAAAAAAAGTTAATACCAATAATAAAAATAAATACAATCTCATCTCATGTTTGTTTGAACAATATATTTTATTGTGGAACCTACCAAAAAACATTTATTATGTCACATCTTATATAGCAATAGACATATTTATCCCTAATACCATACATTCCATTCCTTGGAAGGGATAGAATAGTAATTAGAATTTACATTACTATATACCATTGGTGCTCCTACTCCTGCCTTTTAATACCATCACTCAGGTGGTATTAGATATATATACATGTAAATGGGTTTAGTGTTACTGTTTATACTGGGTCAATATTAGAATTCAAAAATTAATATTTTGCTAAAAATAATTAATAAATAAAATATATGTGAGACCTATGTACTAATAAACACCATCCTACCTCTTTATACCTCATTTATCTCCCAAACAAACACATCCATAGGGCATTCTACAATCCCAAAAGATGGGTCAATTGTTAATAGAGTCTTCTACAACTTCAAGAGACAGTCAAAGTGCTAATAGAGACAAGCGGTTACTTGGGACAAATTTTTTAGAGTAGTTGTGAAAAGCCAGAAAAAAAAAAAAAAAGGGAGATAAATTCCATATATTCAAGTATAACTTGTAAAGATCCCTTCACAAACTTCTTATAATTTTGTCAAATATTTCTTACTTGAAGGCTAGTTAGATCAAATATAATGTGATCCATTGGGTTTTTTTTTTTGTGTCTAGCCTTGCACCGACTATTCTTTCAAATTCAACGGCAGACTACCTTGACTTAATGTGGTCTAAAGCATGTCTCCAAAGAAAAAAATGTGACTAATCCTTAGGGAGTGTGGGAAGATATTAAATGTGAGATCTCTAGGTTACCAAATAAATAAATTTAACCACTGAATCACCCCTAAGAGTTAATGTGATTCATTGTTAGAGCATCTCTATCTCAACTCTCTAAAATAGTTAGTCAAAATATATTTAACTATTACATTTTTTATATTAGCTAATCACTTTTATAAATTTATTCCAACCATACTCTTTATTTTAGTTAATTTCTTCACTCAACTTTCACTCACTTCCAATAATTTAAAGATAATACAACATATATATAGAGAGAGAGAATTTAAAGAGGTTAAATGACTCTCCATATTTAGAGTCATTTGGGTGAAANACAATAATAAAATTATATTTTATCTATTCTATACATGTTCTCCAGGAGTATGGTTTTTATCTTTAGATAGTTAAATTTTAATTATTTTGGAGTTTTAATCATCCGCTTGGGCATACTCCAACATAGGGTGTGTTTGCTTAGAGGATTGATATTCATGGGATTAGCTAATGTATTCCATACACTTCCAATACTAAAAAAAGCTAATACCAATAATAAAAATAAATACAATCTCATCTCATGTTTGTTTGAACAATATATTTTATTGTGGAACCTACCAAAAAACATTTATTATGTCACATCTTATATAGCAATAGACATATTTATCCCTAATACCATACATTCCATTCCTTGGAAGGGATAGAATAGTAATTAGAATTTACATTACTATATACCATTGGTGCTCCTACTCCTGCCTTTTAATACCATCACTCAGGTGGTATTAGATATATATACATGTAAATGGGTTTAGTGTTACTGTTTATACTGGGTCAATATTAGAATTCAAAAATTAATATTTTGCTAAAAATAATTAATAAATAAAATATATGTGAGACCTATGTACTAATAANACTATTCTACAATCCCAAGAGAGTACAAGTGTTAAGAGCATCTCTAACGAGTTTTTGTATTTTAATTATTTATTTTTTTAATATACATCCTAATAAATTTTTTAAAATTTAAGTACTTCTTTTAAATGTTATTTTTTATATTTTATTCCTTTATTGGAACTATTGAAGGGAGAGAGAGAATAGAGGAAAAGATAATGAGTAAACAAGAGAGATGAGTAAAGACAAAATGAGAGAGAATATGTTATAAATTATTTATACATGAAGGTACAGAGCATCACAATAATAAAATTATATTTTATCTATTCTATACATGTTCTCCAGGAGTATGGTTTTTATCTTTAGATAGTTAAATTTTAATTATTTTGGAGTTTTAATCATTCGCTTGGGGATACTCCAACATAGGGTGTGTTTGCTTAGAGGATTGATATTCATGGGATTAGCTAATGTATTCCATACACTTCCAATACTAAAAAAAGTTAATACCAATAATAAAAATAAATACAATCTCATCTCATGTTTGTTTGAACAATATATTTTATTGTGGAACCTACCAAAAAACATTTATTATGTCACATCTTATATAGCAATAGACATATTTATCCCTAATACCATACATTCCATTCCTTGGAAGGGATAGAATAGTAATTAGAATTTACATTACTATATACCATTGGTGCTCCTACTCCTGCCTTTTAATACCATCACTCAGGTGGTATTAGATATATATACATGTAAATGGGTTTAGTGTTACTGTTTATACTGGGTCAATATTAGAATTCAAAAATTAATATTTTGCTAAAAATAATTAATAAATAAAATATATGTGAGACCTATGTACTAATAAACACCATCCTACCTCTTTATACCTCATTTATCTCCCAAACAAACACATCCATAGGGCATTCTACAATCCCAAAAGATGGGTCAATTGTTAATAGAGTCTTCTACAACTTCAAGAGACAGTCAAAGTGCTAATAGAGACAAGCGGTTACTTGGGACAAATTTTTTAGAGTAGTTGTGAAAAGCCAGAAAAAAAAAAAAAAAGGGAGATAAATTCCATATATTCAAGTATAACTTGTAAAGATCCCTTCACAAACTTCTTATAATTTTGTCAAATATTTCTTACTTGAAGGCTAGTTAGATCAAATATAATGTGATCCATTGGGTTTTTTTTTTTGTGTCTAGCCTTGCACCGACTATTCTTTCAAATTCAACGGCAGACTACCTTGACTTAATGTGGTCTAAAGCATGTCTCCAAAGAAAAAAATGTGACTAATCCTTAGGGAGTGTGGGAAGATATTAAATGTGAGATCTCTAGGTTACCAAATAAATAAATTTAACCACTGAATCACCCCTAAGAGTTAATGTGATTCATTGTTAGAGCATCTCTATCTCAACTCTCTAAAATAGTTAGTCAAAATATATTTAACTATTACATTTTTTATATTAGCTAATCACTTTTATAAATTTATTCCAACCATACTCTTTATTTTAGTTAATTTCTTCACTCAACTTTCACTCACTTCCAATAATTTAAAGATAATACAACATATATATATAGAGAGAGAATTTAAAGAGGTTAAATGACTCTCCATATTTAGAGTCATTTGGGTGAAATAAAAAATAAAGAGCGAGTTGGAGAGTATTTTTTATGTTTAACTAACTAAAATAGCTAAAAGAGAGAAAGTGGATAGTGGTTGGAGATGCTCTTACATGCAAATAGTTTAGTTTCAAACGGATAATTTTCTCAANCCATCACTCAGGTGGTATTAGATATATATACATGTAAATGGGTTTAGTGTTACTGTTTATACTGGGTCAATATTAGAATTCAAAAATTAATATTTTGCTAAAAATAATTAATAAATAAAATATATGTGAGACCTATGTACTAATAAACACCATCCTACCTCTTTATACCTCATTTATCTCCCAAACAAACACATCCATAGGGTATTCTACAATCCCAAAAGATGGGTCAATTGTTAATAGAGTCTTCTACAACTTCAAGAGACAGTCAAAGTGCTAATAGAGACAAGCGGTTACTTGGGACAAATTTTTTAGAGTAGTTGTGAAAAGCCAGAAAAAAAAAAAAATAGGGAGATAAATTCCATATATTCAAGTATAACTTGTAAAGATCCCTTCACAAACTTCTTATAATTTTGTCAAATATTTCTTACTTGAAGGCTAGTTAGATCAAATATAATGTGATCCATTGGGTTTTTTTTTTTGTGTCTAGCCTTGCACCGACTATTCTTTCAAATTCAACGGCAGACTACCTTGACTTAATGTGGTCTAAAGCATGTCTCCAAAGAAAAAAATGTGACTAATCCTTAGGGAGTGTGGGAAGATATTAAATGTGAGATCTCTAGGTTACCAAAGAAACAAACTTAACCACTGAACCACCCCTAAGAGTTAATGTGATTCATTGTTAGAGCATCTCTATCTCAACTCTCTAAAATAGTTAGTCAAAATATATTTAAATATTACATTTTTTATTTTAGCTAATCACTTTTATAAATTTATTCCAACCATACTCTTTATTTTAGTTAATTTCTTCACTCAACTTTCACTCACTTCCAATAGTTTAAAGATAATACAACATATATATAGAGAGAGAGAAAGAGATAGAGAGAGAATTTAAAGAGGTTAAATGACTCTCCATATTTAGAGTCATTTGGGTGAAAATAAAAAATAAAAAACGAGTTGGAGAGTATTTTTTATGTTTAACTAACTAAAATAGCTAAAAGAGAGAAAGTGGATAGTGGTTGGAGATGCTCTTAAATGCAAATAGTTTAGTTTCAAACGGATAATTTTCTCAATCGCACCATTTTAACTCGTAGTTAAAACATAAATTTTAAATATATACAATCACTCACAAAACTACACCTATGGATTAAACGTCTATATTACCAACTTTGTTTGTATCCAACATCAATAAAATATTTTTCACATAAAAGTTACATTAACATTTACAAACCTCTATTCCACGTAATCTATTGTATCTTTACACCGATCAATTAAACCCAACTACAGTTCTAACAGTAAACAATATTAGAAAGTACCTGAGCATAGAGTTAGCCGGCTGGCCGGCCATTAAGAATTCAACAATGCACTATTCGTACCAAAGTAGACAATCGAGATAACATTTTTTTTTTTAAAATTCATATTAGAATTCGACGATCGACTGTTATTTTAGTTTAATTAGGTTCGTTTATCAGAGGTGTAGCAAATAAGGTCAGAAATTTTATGATTCCACTAAAAAAGACTTATCGGAGTGATTTTTCGATAATAAATTTTTTAATCGAATTTAAAATTAAATAAATTTATATCTCATCCGAATACGTTGACAAATTTAAAGTAACAACTTAATTTAAATAAATGTTTTAATTAAATTTTTTTTTTTTTTTGGGTATTAAATTGCATCAACATGATGGTATGAAATATATGTTTTTTAAAATTGAAGCAATTTTTTTAATGTAGTTAAAGGTTGTTCACTCAATGGAAAACCCAGTGTCAGACGTTATCATTAAAGGGTGGCAGTGTACCAGGAATGTACTACACTATTCAGTGAACTGAAACAGTTTGGTCAAAAACTTTGAAACCTCAATTTATATGGAAACCCCACCCCCATCCCCTTCCCTCTTGTTCCACAACTAAAAGTCCTCAATATTATTACAGAGAAAATCTCACTTTATATAAATGTTTGCATTATATTAGAATTTAAATAATAGATTTGTTTTTAAATTTTATAGAGTATAATAGATCTATAAAATAAAACGTAGTATAAAAATTTTATTTTTTTAACAATTATATTAACAAATATCAACGACAATATATTATGTATTACATATGCATAAATGTTAAGAGGTATAAGTGTAATTTCTAAATACGAGGCATCCAAATGATTAAGTGACAAAATTAAAGGGTCTAAATGTAACTTATCCAACCAATTTAAGACGGTAAACTAGGGACGGTTGGATCCGCTTCATGTGCGTATTGATATAAATTTATATTTTTTAGAGTATAAATTTATATTTTTCATCTTTGAAAATATAAATTAAGATTTGAGAGATTTTTCGAAATATAATTTGTGATTAATAAAAAAAAAAAAAAAAGTCATTAGAGGAGAGAGAAATAGACCCATTTTCAGTTACGTCCAAACCCCTCTCCTTCTCTCTCTCTCACTCAACATCAAAGCCATCATATTTTTCGTGTCCAGAGACTGTGCAGCAACATAATGTCATCTATGGGTGCATGCATGTGAACATGGTTATGGTATCATGTTGGTGTCTTGATGTCATCATTACCAATAAGAAAAATTACGATACTCAATTTTACTCAACATTAAAAAAAAATAAAAAATAACATAATTAATTAATATGATTAATAATTAATCAAATAAAAATTTAATATAATTAATTTATATTTTAAGTTAAAAAACGAATAATACATATATTTTTAAAATTCTTTACCTAATATCATATAAATTGTTCTAGAATTAAATATTTTTTTAAATAATACTTGTTTTTTTTTTCTTTCAGAACTTTAAAAAGTTTGACTCGAGTCTAACCCGATTAGGTTCAACCAATTGACATTATCACAACCTGCCAAAAAAAAAAAAAACCCATCTTTATTAAAGCATTAAGAGGTTGGTAGTTTTATGTATTTATCGTAGTTTTGTGTTTATGAAAGCACTTAGAGATAGGAGCTTCCAAAGAGGATAAGGTGGATTAGGTATGAGTCACAACAATTTTCAGGTTTCAAAACTCCAAAAGACCACACTTGTGTGTGTGATATTATATTTACAGATAGAAACAATTTATTTTTGTTACAAAAAAACGAATATGTCCCTTGACAGCGCACAACTATCTACAAGAAATTTCACCGTACCTAAATTAGGGTAGAAACTAAGATCCCACCCGTAATTTGGGAGTTGAAAAACAGATTTATCCATACCTTATTGTTGTAATTGTGATGACTCAAAACACAAGTGTTGATACATAATCCTAGCCCTTATGTTTTAACCAGAGGACTAGAACCACCTATTCGGATATGGTTTAACTTGTAAGAGTGTTGGTGCTTTACTCGACCTTAGAATCCTGTTTTCCCTCCCACGAGCCTTATCTGTGGAGTACCCTGGGGTCCCTCCTCCTGCAGTTTCACAAAACATTAGTGAGTAGTAGACAACAAAAACCCCACAGTCAGCCAAAATCATTCCCCTATGAATCAGACATAGTATTGAAAAGGGTTGTTAGCTATCATGTCATTTCAAACACCTGAGGCCACCACAACAACTAAAATTAATTAACCCAAGCCAGAAAAAGACAGGGTTAGTTAGCTGCAGGAACCAAGGGAAGTTAGTTCATCAAAGTGGCATATTTGTCATGTATGTACCAAACAAGTGTGTTTGTTAGTGCATCTAAAGGGTTGTTACAGCTTAAATTTCAATATACTTGAGGGTGATTGGATGAGAGAGAGAGAGAGAGAGACTTCAATTTTTAGAGTGTTACAGTTTAGAAAAATGTCTTGAACATGAAAAAAATAGTGCTTTTGGGATGACCCATGATAACAATACATCATTCTGGGTGTAGATTATATCTAAGGGAGGATCCACAAGTGCATGAAGCCAGAAAGGTCATACAAAGGTTATGTCAATGGCTCCATGGATGTATATTAAAGCCGAGTCAGAAGGCAGCCAACTTGTTCTGAACGAGATCACAATCAATCAATGGAGTTGCAATCAAAAGGCTATGTCCATTGGCAAAACACAGTGACCAACAAAACAAGCAGTAAGAGAAATAACTAAATAAATCGAATTGTCCCAAACGTACAAAATTTTTACAACCAAAAACCTGTCCCTTAAAAGAGTACGAGTGTGACACAAATCGAAGTAGAATACGAGATACTCGCAATTCTTACAGTTTTTTTTTTTAAATCACCAATTACATAGTTTTAACATAGAACATTTGAAGTGATCCTTATGGTTTAACTCCAAAAATTATTGGTATGTCCCCCTAAACCGAAATCATGATCCATTACTAAATGGCCCGCCAAATAAATAGTAGGAGTGCTCATGAGATTCTGTCGGGGCTGTTGCCTTGGAACTACATGTAAAAGGAAACCATGGTAGTGCCTCTGTTGCCTCAGGGTACCCCAAAGCTCCCAAGAACAAGACAAAAATATAATCAGTAACATGGCATTGCGAAGGCACCAACTCATAAACATAAAGTTGTGTGTGTACATGTGTGTGTGTGTGTGTGTGTGTGTGTGGTGATAGTGAGAGAGAGAGAGAGAGAGAGAGGCTGCAAACAAGAAAACATCAGTTGCTTGGGCTATCTTTTCCTTTTAAACAAGTTGGGCATCAAGCATGGAAGTCAGTTAACTTTGTCTGGAAGGCACAAGACCCAAAGGTAAACAACTTTTCCAAGTCCTTGGCCAAACACCATGTGAGTTGTAACTAATACATGATATTTGTCCCTACCCAGGGCCTTTTTTGGTACCCTGAAAAGCTCCCCTCGTGAAAAAGTAAATAAAAACACAACAAACATGACTATACTTTAAAATAATTTCACAATTCAAATTAAAATCCAAGTAGTATTTCTCAAAAAGAATAACGACCACGAGATGTGGTTCTCCCATTTCTACTCGAGAGTTTAATTTTTTAATTTTTTTTATTTTGTGGGCTTCTGCTGCAGCATGGGTGAGGCTCACTATAAAATGTTTTTCTTTTTCATAAAGTTTTGCATTATATATAGACAGGAATAATTTGTGAGCTTCCATGGAAGACTTTGGTGACCCTCATTCTAATTTATTTGCTACTTAAAAATGTCAGAAGGAAAACAAGAAACAGAGAAAACAGTGCTACAAATATCCAGACTCATGTGTGTTGTCTAAAATGTCATCCAACTTTTTATGAAGTTCCAAATCCGAGTCTTGAAGATGATGAGACACATTTTATCATTGTAAGAGTCAGATTATACCTAAGGTGGGAGAGCTCAATTTGGTCTACTATGGTTTGAGATTTGTTAACATCATTAGACCCACTACTTAATGCTGAAGAATGGACACTACAGAAGCATAAATGCTTCTTCCCCTACCCCCCAAGTCCCTTCTCTTTCTCCCGTCTCTCTCCTTTCTATATTAGGAGAATCAAGCCATAGTGTTGGTGCCTCATGGTCGGGATTTTGTGTTCCTCCGTGAGAGCTCCAACAAGTTATTCTTCAAACTTATCAATGGGCACACATTAATGTGCATGCCAATTTTTATAACTATCCGGCCAGTTTATTCTTATCTCGACTAATCTTTAATCCGATTAGATCAGAAACCTATCATTCACGTCGGAATTAAAATATGTGTGATGAATAAATCTTTTATGACTTATTCCCAATGAATTTTTAAGATTAGAGCTCAAAATATTTGAGTTTATAACTTGTCTTTTTTATTATTTGAACTATCCACTAAAATTTTCAACTACCTCTTTCAAATGGTGACAAGACATGATGATGCATGGGATGCATCCATGTTGATGAAGTTAAAAGCACAAACATAAGTATGCATCTTTATATCTCTTTGGTCTTTGTCCTTTCGATTCGATATAAACAAAAATAAAAGAAAAAATAAAAACAAAAACAAAAACAAAATCCTACGAAAGACAAAGTTGTTCAAGGATTTGTTTACAGAAGTAAGAAATGAAGTGAGATAACGCCATAAGATCAAAAGTAACTTTTCAATACTATATTAAAAATAACCTAAATTACAAATCTTTATTTCAATTACTTATATCTATTCACCTTTAAAACAAGTTGAAATAAAATAAAATAATATAATAAAATCACCTTTTGGGCGCCATGTTGAGAAAGGATAAATTAAAAAATATGAAGCCAAAAAATAATCTAGTATAGTTAAATTGAATTATAGTATTAAATAATTATTTTTTAATATTTTAAATTTTTTTAGTGAAGATGCGACACGTGTACAGAAGTTTAAATATAACTGTTGTCATGGATGAGGTGACAATCGGGTAGTACATCAGAGCTATCACTCCACAGAAAGTCTAGAAATCTAGCTGAGAACCCTAGCTTATAGGGAATCCAGACACTGGTAAACAAGCACAGAGAGATTTTGATGACATGGGATGGGGTGTTTTTTTTTCAGTGAGTTCCGTGAAGGATCCAAACAAGGAGACGGATCTACAAGCTTATACTACCACATATGGATAATAAAGGTGGGACTTACTCTGACAGATAAGCTTAACAGTCAGTAACCATTCTGATTCAGAAAGATCAGACATATTTAAAGAGAAGATGATCTCATTGCAATTTAATACTACAAATAGGAAATAAAAAGTGGGTTTCCACAGTTTTTCATGATTTGCTAGATGTTAACAACACATGGCTAAAAGGTTGGAAAACTGGGTAGGGGATTCTGAGCCTATGGCAGCAACTATAACATAGAAAAATAATTTTTTCAGTTAAGCACAATGTGATACATGTAAAATACATGTAAAATACTCTTGAGCCCATTTTCTATTCTTACAGATAGAAAGTGGATGACCTGTGTTAATATACCTACCACTCTCTCCCCTACCCCCTCCCTTCGCTCTCTAGGTTCTGACATTAACAACAATCATATACTGAGTAACAAACCAGAGATACTGAGACACTGTTAAGTAAAAGCCAAGAACTTAGGGGCAATGTTGGGATTTTGTGCTCTTTTGTACAGTAATGTAAAGGTGTAAGAAGTTATTCCACTGTACAAAGGGGGTGAGGTGTCAGAGGAGAAAGTAATGGTGAGGGGTGAAAGAGGGAAGGACAGTCTTTGATTTTGTTTGAGATTTTCATTCATTGATTGGGGAAGAGACACTGCTTTTACTAACAGAGGAATTGTCTGCACCTGATTTTCTCCCTCCCTCTCCTATCTCAACAAGTGATTGTACCTGTCCACATGCATAGTAGACCCATTTGTGCTGTTCCAAACAAATGAAAGGAGGCCCAATGGTGCATACCATAGGCCTTCGACACCGTACTATATATACAAGCCTGCATGTGAACCACTTTACTCTGAGCCAATGTTTGCAAATTTGCACGTTAGCAGCCAGTTAAAAAGAAATTGTACCACTCACCTGAGAAAATAAGAAGGGGAGAGAGAACTTACACTGGCAAGGATGCACCATGCATGTCATTTATATTTTACTGGTTTTTCTTTTTGCTAACTTCAAGTACATTTTAACACAAATACTAACAAGGAATTGCCTTACAAAATTTGATAAGAATCTATCCACATTACTTTCTTTATAATGACCTTCATTCCAAAAATAACTATTTTCCCGGAAGCTATTTTTGATGCAGCTTCCTCAATGATATATCAAGTGATGTAGGATCAAGTGTGTTTCGTGTCTGAGTACGAGAGGGAAGAACTTCTTGAAATTGAATTCTTCTCCACAAAGAAAAAGAGAGATAGAGAGTCGGGTTTTCCAAGAACCTTTTGGATTCAATCAAATATTGTTTCTAAACTTTGGACTCTCACCCAGTGTTCCAACTTAGGTATATTTTAGATGGTGCCCATCCTGATAATTTTCATATAAAAGGCTCCATGTCTTACGATCAAAGAGATTTTAAATTCAATTTTCACAAATAAAAACCTTGAGTTACCCATTATGCTTAGTTTTATGGACGTTTGTGAATTAAAATTTCCGTGGTAATCACTAAACAAAAAATGCATGTTTTGGATGACTTCTATCTCTCGATAAAATAAAAAACTTCAGACTGGTGGGTATCATAAATTCTCAAAGTGGGATGGACGCCAAAACTCATTAATTGATCTCATCAACTTGTAAATTATAATTACAAAGATAGACAGGTTCAAACAAACTGCAAGATGACAATGTGATTCCCTGAGGAAAACCAACTTAGGCTCCATTAATTTCATGAAGGAAGCAATAAACATACAAGCAAGGAGATTGAAGTTTACTCCCAAAATAAGAAATTTTGTATTATGTTTAAGGAATTCTATCAAGTATTATATGCAATTCCAATATTCAAGAACACAAATTGTGCCCAAAAATCTAAAGCATCTTAATCGCACAAGCAGTAGGTAGATACATCTAATAACATATAAGAATTGAACTTGAAGAGCTAAAAAAGGGTTACTAGAGTGTTGGTTAGTTCTTCTCAAACTTTTTCCATCGTTAGCCATGATTAAGAACCTCTTGGCTATGTTTGACCTGCCATTTTTATGTTCCAACAATTCGCTAGTTCATCAGAACAGGGACTCTCCTAAAATCTACATTTGTCCTGTCATGCGCATACAAATTTCTCTCACTAAAATTTACTAGAACCTATTCTTGTTGTTCATTCCCAAGAATAAGAAGCCATTTAATCCTCAATGTCAGATGGTTCAAGTAAGCATCGCATCAGTGTGACAGTAAGCCAGGGTTCTTAAACATAACTGACTCTAGCTAGGCTTGGTCCTCCTTTCTTGCCATTGGATAGAAAGAGTTAATACACTGTTAGCCTTAGCCTACCTACGTACGCCTCATGCAATGCCCGGAAAGTCCACTGCCCATCTCTGTTTAATCTGACTAAAGTCAGGGTAAGGTGCAGAAAAATTGCAGAAGGATAGCCATTGGCCGTATTGATTGGAAGATGGTCAATAAACTGTTTAAGAGGAGCAACTTTGTAAACAATTCCACCCAACATATTGATGACAGATAAAACGATATCTTACACCTAATACAATGAGAAACTCATTCAACATCAGATTTTGGGTAGTCAGCTATGAAGAAGAAGGCTGCAAGCCTTGAACCCAGATATTGGATTCAATGCTTTAGGGACTTTATTAGCCTAGCAGTACTTCTATGCTCTGTAGAGGTTTAAAAATGACTTGTAGAGCATACAACAAGAAGGCTATGCTACGATTATAAGAAGGATATACTCTATAGAGTGGACACTCATGGTTGAATCTTTTTGTCTCTGTATGTGTGCGTGTGTTCTTCACCAATTAAATCCTGTGTGTACTCTAATACGATCTGCATTAAGGAGAAAAATGAATTATACTGACCAATCTGTCTCGAGCATTTTGCTCCCTCAAATATTTTCTTTTTGCACTTTCTTGCCCATACGAGGACATTTAGCATGATTTCTAGTCAGTATCCTACAGTAATGGAGAAAAAAAGTTCCCTCCAATGAGACTGTCTATAATGGGCTTGCAAATGAAGCTCAATGGAGTAATGGATTGTCTCAATGCTCAGGCCGACCTTTTAAAAAGGGGTTGAGCTGGGAGTGAAAATCTTAAGCCGTCAGACCATAATCTGAATTGGACTTCAGTAAAAGCCTGCAGGAGGATATGTGGTGATGTCTTGTTCAAATGCTATCAAGAGTTTATAGCAGCATCTTTTATGTACACCTAAGCCCTTAAGAAGATCAATGTTACCTGGATCGTGAGTCGCTTTGGTATGTAATATGAGTACATGGTATGACACTTTTTTTTGTATACGGTGCGATAGAAATAGGTTTAACTGGTATGGTATTTTGGATCATAATTCATTTTAGAACTTTTACGTAAATCATTTTTATTACTATAGAACATTATATATTATAGAACATCCATAAACACTAAGTCATTTATCTTATAATTATACTTGATTTTCTATTATCTAAAACAATATATAATTATAAATGTATATACATGTAATCAATTAATATATATTTTATATTTGTGTTAAATATTCTAAAGCGAATTAATTTAGGATTAGTATTATAATTTGGGGTCATCTATTTTAGTGATTTAGATTGCGAATTCAGCCCGTTTGGAATCGATGTACCCAGATCGTGAGTCGTCAAGGATTGAGTGAATTATAGTAACCATGAAGAAGATATCTCGACCTAATAGGGTTCTTATGTTTTCTTGTATATATATTGATGTACTGTAATCTGCTGCATCAGAGTGTTTATTTTGCTTCCATAATTTTATTGTTCTTCCATAGCAGTGATTGTAACTTCTGTTTTCTTCTCATGGGAGGTATCTAATACACATTCTTAGACATCCGCCTAAAGACAAAGTCAAAGCTCATCTATTCTTATCTGTAGTCTCATGCCCTCTGCCATTGTTAGATACCAAGAGGGTTAACAATTGCATTCTTAGTAACAAATAATATGCAACAGACAGAAGCCCCAACAAGAAATGGATAATTTGAAAATGTTGAACGAAAAATGGTGATTCCCTTCCCAACAAAGATCAAAGGGGCAGATTTTGGCCAGGGCCACTTTTTGGGTAGGCCATGGGTCAATCCCATGGGTAAAGCAGACCAATAACAGCTTCTATTACCCATCTCAAACTACCAGGCTGGCCCCAGCCCAGTAAACCAGGATGTTGGCCCAGTCTGGACCAATTTGGGAAAAAATGGTCGTTGCAATAACAGCCACAATTTTCCATTATCATTAGTTTAGGGCACCAATAATAATTATCAATACCAGGAAAAAGAATATTCACATCATTTAATAAGAAATGATTTTAGGGCAATAATTTGTGTTGGACTCTCACATGCTGAAGACGAGGCTGCGTGTGTAGCATTTGTTGCCCATTTACAAGAGGAGCTTATTGTGGATTTGGGAGGCCGCACTGAGGTGTTAAAAAAAATTGGTTTCTCTCCCCAAGAAACCAATACTAACTTTTAGGATTTGGAGGTAGTGGACTATGCCGCAGTATTGGAAACCTGATTCAGTGATTAGATAGTGGGATAATGGTGAGGGTGGACCAGTGGGGTTAGACCATTGAGACTGCGAATCGAGCTTGCCGGCACTTTAAGCTTGATGGATTTTGGAAGGATCGGAGGAGTGAGTCCTCCAATGTCAGAAAAGTTGACTCTAGTGAAGTTGTCAAGTCTCTGGAATTTGAAGTGGATGATAACAGATACATGCCCCTGTTATCCAGTTCCTTTTTTTAAGCATAATTCTGAATGCATCCAATGCAAATGCACACAATAGTGGCTTATCAGAGTACAGAATGCACGCCAAAGCAGTTTAGTTAATTTTACTGATGACTCGAGTACCAATCCACAGTACTCTATCCGGCCCTATCTCTTATGCTACCATCTGTCTTCAATAATAAAATGGATAGTTAGAGGGAATTAGAGAGAAAATGAACTCCTAAAAGAAGCAATGAATTCCATGAATCTAAACTTCCATGACGTGTATTTCTATTTCGTCCTCCCAGCCTAGTATATACTGATTTCCATGTACATGATTGTAAAAAAAAAATTTACTATTCAGTATGCATATGACAATTCAAAATATTTGAGCCTTTCAGTCTTCTCAGAGATGGTAAACTAAAATTGAAAGTATATCCAAGCCACAGTCAGGCCATTGTATCCTACAAATTTCTTCATATCATATAGCAGGAAAAAGTACATTTACCATAGCCCACATAAATGATAGAAACCAAAAATCTGACAAAAAAATTGCACTTTTATTAATGATTCCAATAAGCAATAAAGTGAAGAATGATCAACTTACTACAACTGTGCCTCAACAACTAACCGCAGCCGCATCTCTACAAGCCTTGCATTAAACTCTCCATCACTAAACCTCAACATCTCCTTCAATGGAAGCGAAAACCCACTCTTGATCTAAAGGCGATGCTGTGGCTTAATCTTACCCTCCAAACTGCAACAAAAGTACTGTGGAAACCTCTTCAACTCGTTTACATCCCCATTCATCTCATTCAAAAAATACTCCACCTTTGGCCTGTAATTATTCTCTATACTAAACGTTAACAACCCTGGTGACCTCAACACCATATTCACCACTTCCTCATATTCCAACCCCAAACTCATCAAATAATCCAATTTGGGCATCAAAGTACCCTCCACACTAGAAACCAATAATACTGTTGTTTGACAATTGATCGCATTCGAACCAACAAACCCTAATTTCCTCAAAAAAACACAATGTGGGTCTTAGTTGACTTTCTGCACTGCAAATTAAGAGCCTTGGACATCGAATTATGGATTTTCGGATATCGGGGAATGGGATATGAACATCGTTAAGCAGAAAATCAAAAATTGGGTAGAGGTCAGAGTAGGGATCGGAATTGAGAAGTTGCGGGTACATGTCGAAAATTCGGCCGAGAGCAGAACGTTCAATGCTCATCGATGAAAGGCAGTTTTCAACGGATTTGAGAGAGGAAAGTGAAGTGGATCGGAAATTAGGGTTCTTGGCGAGGGCTTTCATGGGATTGACTTTCAGAGTTCGGAGGTAGAGGATTTTTTCACGGAATCTAAGGCCGGAATCGGTGATGGGTTGCGGTGGTGAGGTGGTGGCGGTGAGGCCATTTTTGAGGGTTTTGTGGGGATTGGGTTTTTGAGAGGGATTAAAGGTAGGGTTAGGGTTAGGGTTTTTGAATGGTTTTGGGCAGGGGGAGATAGAGGATTGGGGGGTTAGTGTTTGAGGGAGTATTTGCAGTCTGATTATCAGCTCTGGGAGGTGAAGACAGTGGAGGGTGGTGTTTGGTAATACCGTTGCACTAGGATAGTCTCTTCTTTTTCTATTTTTTTTTGTCTAAAATGGC
Source organism: Ilex paraguariensis (assembly GCA_963454935.2). Taxonomy (NCBI): domain Eukaryota; kingdom Viridiplantae; phylum Streptophyta; class Magnoliopsida; order Aquifoliales; family Aquifoliaceae; genus Ilex; species Ilex paraguariensis. The sequence continues at coordinate 579,470 of CAUOFW020000748.1, read as the reverse complement.
CTTTATAATAAGGTAGTGTTTGTTAACCTGTGTTTTCCTTTCTTTTTTTTTTTTTCTCATTTTATAGCCAAAAATATATATATATAT
>CAUOFW020000748.1:545511-579293 GCA_963454935.2 Ilex paraguariensis | reverse complement strand
TACAACGGTGAAATGATCATTTTACTATGATTTATCTTCACATGTGAATGAAGCTCACAAATTAAATAAAACCTATTCAAACATGAAATAATATTAGAATCTTATCTTTATAATCCTTCGATCTGAACCACTTTACGTTAAATTGGATTGAGTTCAAATTTAAATTTAATCCAATTCAATCCTTTCGTTCACGGTGATCCAAACGCGGCCTTAAAGGATAACAACTGACAAACAGGATTCGCGCCAAAAGAATGAGATGTCGATCTGGCCTGCCCTGACTATGAGGTGGTTTGGAGTTTCTCAGGCTTGGGCAATTCGAACACTAACCGATTCTCTTGCACGCTGCTTCAAGTTATCTTCTTCCGATCTACTCATCTGGGTATAATTATTTTCTGTAGCAATAATTCTCGTATTTAATATTTTCCAGTCCATAACCTTTCATTTTGTTTTCCCAAATTAGGGTGTTCAACTCTCAAAAATGTTCTTTTTTCTATATTTTTGAACAAAATTTCTATCTGGGTCATGTTAATTCCGCTTAATTTGTCATGGGTAGTTCTCTGTTTTTCCAATGACTAAATATTGCTTAATGGGTTTCTCGGACAGTTGCCACTAAAATTGTTTCAATTTTTAAAGGAGGTGATGACAAAACAATACGTAGTTTGCATTAGAGATATGAATATCTCAAATAGTTTGATACATTTTTGGTTGGTTTTGAACTTGTTGGAAGGATGTTGGAATTAAGATTTCTTGTCTTATTGTAGAATGGGGCCGGTGAAGATGAGGATAAAGAGGTTAGAGAATGATAGTAGCCGCCAAGCAACCTATTCAAAGTGGAAGAATGGGCTTATCAAGAAGGCTAAGACTTATCGATTATATGTGACATTGACATTGTCCTTCTCTTGTTTTCACCCAGTGGCAAGCCTACACTATATAATGGACAGAACAGGTGTTCTTTTAGTTTGTTCATCTGTTTTGCCTGTTTATGTAATCATTACTTTTATAAGCGCACCTAGCCCCTTTGCCATGGTAGAGGAATGAAGCATCTTCTGTTGCATAGAAGAAAAGCATATTTACAAGTAGGTTATTCGCATGTTGTTCTTGTTCCTGTTAATTTACAATCAAGACGAATCAATTCTGAGATTTCATGGGTCTGATTATGGTTGATTGAAGTTATGGTTTTAAAAACTTAGTTAAACGTTTTCTATTCATAGGCTTTGGTGGTGGTATATGTTTTTGGTTCGTTTAATGTTATCGTGTCTTTATATGGGTCTTTAGTTGGTCTAGAATAGCCATCAACTTTTATACAAAGTTGGCTATGTTAAATAATGATATATCTTGTAGGGAGATTGGGAGTCCACAATGGATTGGCCTAACTCACATGTTAGGAACCCAACTTCAATTAAAAAATTTAAGCCAGGAGAGACAGTGAGCTCATCCAATAGCAGCAAATCCATTTTTGTTACCATGTGTATCAGATGTGGGACTTAAACCTCACATGTGAATCCAACATGCAATCTAAGGCACTGTTATTATGCGGTAAAAATTACAATTGTGGCTATGGTATTATTATTTCTATTGTTGTCATTTCTATCATTATCATTACTCTTTTTACTGTTGCTTCTACTATTCTATCGTCAATGCCTTCTGTTCTTTATCTAGAAACCTTGAAGAGAAGATCGAAAAGTTTGCCCACCTAACTCCACAGTTAAGGCGGAAAAGGTACCATTATGTTCATTTTTAGTCTCCAGTAATTAGTTTTTTCCCACCTAATGGATGGATCGAACAAGTTTTTAGACTTGGGTTGAATTATACAGCATTGGTATTATATAGTTTTTTTAATGGATTGGAACAGGAAATTGGAGAGCCTTGAAGTATGCCTATTTTCTACAACCTACTTTTCCCTGTGAATCGCTAGGATTACAGTTTTGTGAAATGATTATTGTTTCTTTTTATATAAGGTTTGGTTTTCATTTCAAGAGTCTAGGCATTGAAGAAAAGCTATAAGAAGCTGGATCATGAGTTGGATATACAACAACTTGTGCGTCCAGGGTATGTGACAAACTTATTTGAGTTACCACAATGTTTTATGAGTAGGTGATATCTGGTTGTGTCTAATTTCGTAATATTCTTCTTTGTTTTTGCTATTGTTTTTGTGATAGCTATCAATCAATCGAGGGAGGTATCCATCCTAAAAAATCATTCCAATACTACTGTTCCTCGAGTCATTTATGGTGATGGCAGCAATAAATTTTGATTGTTTGGATTTCCTTTTGGGCAGTATGTGACAGCCCAGGCAAATACTTTTGGAAGCCAAGAAGAGCATACGGTGAACACTTGGGAACACCGATTAAATTGTTGTTTTATATTGGTTTAGTACTCTNGGCAAATACTTTTGGAAGCCAAGAAGAGCATACGGTGAACACTTGGGAACACCGATTAAATTGTTGTTTTATATTGGTTTAGTACTCTGCATATTAGCTTGCTTGGTTTAGGCTGTGAAAATAACATCTTCGCCTTTGATTACATAAGGATGTGGATCTGCATAAGACAGTCTATAAAAGAGGAGCCATGCAGCCAACACCAAATAGCTGAAATTAAGGCTTGTTCCATTATTTTGTCCATGCATGCCCATGATTGGTGGATTATCTAAACCCAAAAAATGAAAACAAATATTTGTTCTTCATTTTTTTCATATGTATTATTTTATCCTCGTGCGATAGGAAATAAGGTGATTACATAAAACTCTGGGTTCTGCTGCTACTGGACCAGCATAGAACATCTGGAGCGAATGGAAGATTCTCTCAAATAATCACTCACTGATGTTCGGAGACATAAGGTATACCCTACATTGTGGTGATTTTCTATTTGAGAAAGTCTGCATAAGGTGCATTACATGTGTTGTTTCCTGTCTATTCTAAAGAAACTGGGGACTGTAATGGTTCAGTCATGCACTTACCAAACAAGCCCATGGGTAGTTAAGCAGGGTGTGGCTCAGAGGTACTGGACTTAATTCGTCAATTAAATCACTCAAGTGGGATTCTTATTTGCCTCACAATAATAAGGAGCCACAAGAGCAGCACTGGCACATTATCTGCTTTGAGTTGGATGCAGTAATCAAAAGGTTGTAATTTTCAGCTTTTTATTAAAAATTACAGCAATAGTCGATTGCTCATCCTTGTCTTGATCGTGTACTCATTCGAGCTAGAAACTCAAGTCATGAACAAAATCGTTTGGCCACTAGTATCCTGATCTATTGCTGGCATAGAGGAATGAAAGACTACATATTATGGTTAGGCAAAATATCTATTCATTCGGTAAGAGAATAATAAGTGTAATGAAAGCGTAAGTGACAAGTGTCTCTGATCTAGTCTGGCTAAAGGAGGCCAAACCGAAAGTTTGTTGATGTGTTGACTGAAATTTAGGGGGTACTTTAATCAAGCTCCAAGCATTTGATGCTTGTAAATGTTCATATAGGAAATAAAATCTCAATCTATTGAGTAGCACTAAAGAACAGGAGAAAGATACATCACATTATTTAATGACTTGCAAATTTTCACAGAGTATTATAACAATATTTTTACCCAGTTTTCTTTTTGCCCCCAGTCGATATGATCAATAAGCCCTTTCCTTCTCATGTTTTTTTCCGAACTCATTTTATTATTTGCTCCATCTAGGGATGTTGAATGCTCAGCTGGTACCTCCTTTGGGATCTATTCTGCTTACTTGGCACTAATGTGTGGGTAAGAATCTCAACAATTGGGCAAGAAAGCAGTACCCTGAAGGGGTTATGCAGAAACGAATCTTTGGGGCTACAACCGTATTGTTTCCCATCATATGACTTTTGCCGGGTGATGAAAAGTGCCAACTAGCAGCAGCACAGATGGAAGTGCAAGAAAATTCTTGGGATTTTAGTATCGATACAGAATTTGGACTTCTTTAAAACAAATATGTTCCAGTCCACCATGGTTTGGTTTCTACATCAGGAACTTGTGCAGTTGGTACATTTGATGAGCATTTACACCCACAGGCAAGTCTTTTTTTGTTTATGCACTCTTGCTTTTCGCAAGTGAACATTTTGCCACACTTCTCTTCATTCTTCTTACAATACCTACCTATTGCACATCAAATTGCTCACCTAAGAACTGCAATGCACTGGTTAATTAATGATACCTATTGCTGACAAAAATGTAAACTAAGAAAAGATTAAATACAATTGTTGGTTAAGGGGAGAAGGATTCATCCTCTGGAGGGGAATTAATAACAGTCACTATCTAATGAGAACACCGACAAAATGAGGTTTTAATAGAGGAGGTGGAGGACAGAGAAGTTTCGATTTCAAGTTCAAACGCTGTTATGTGCCTGAAGTCTTTTATTTTTTGGTCAGACACTATTACAGCAGAGGGGAACGACGAGGTTTGAAGAAGCGACCTTAAAGTCCAACAGCAAGAAGGTGACCATTATGTCACAATCCAAGGTAAACTTTAAGGAGTACAATCCCATTTACAGCCAAATCGACAACAGGACTCCCAGAAGTCAGAATGTGCCCAAAAGTAACGTGGTGAGAACAGGGGAAGGCAATAATGGTTCAGTAATGGGACCATTGACCCATTTGTGGGTTCAAGTTTCTGGTGCTTCCCTACTCAGTTTTTTTTTTCTTTCTTCCTTAAATACAACTTATGGGGGTTTAAAAATGGGCTATAAAAAGATATTCAATTTTACGTTTTTATTGCTGGTTTGGTTGTCCAAGAAGTTGGTAGGCCTGACAATTAGAGCTACGTCATGTAAACCTTTGAAAATAATAGGTTTAGGTTCATGTGTTCTACCATGTTGTTTAGGTTCCTGTGTTCTACCATTGATGTTGGGTAAATTGTTAAAATTTGTGTTTGATTCTTTGTGTGGTTCCACCAAAAAAAAGAAAATGAATAAGACACGGACACATTAGTCATAACTTGTAAATGGTACAATTCCATCACCGCACAAATTTAATTATCTACGAATCATAAACAATTTGAGTATAAGTTAAATAATTTTTGACACGACACGAAGTTGAGAGAATCAATTGAAGTCTTGGAACTGGGACAGAATTTGATGTTGTTTGCTTTAAGAATGTGCTTTGGGGAAAGATAGAATTTAACCCCACAGGTAACTCAAGTAGTAACATGGACGAGCTGTAAATTCAGACATCTTAAGCTCGAATCTTGATAATTTTTNACTGGGACAGAATTTGATGTTGTTTGCTTTAAGAATGTGCTTTGGGGAAAGATAGAATTTAACCCCACAGGTAGTTCAAGTGGTAACATGGACGAGCTGTAAATTCAGACATCTTAAGCTCGAATCTTGATAATTTTTTATAATTAGGTCATGAGAGATTTATTTATCATAAATACGCAAATCCCGATGTAAATGGTCTGCATTTGATCAAGCTGAAAAAAAAATTAGTTGAGATGTATATAAATTGACCGAACACCCTAATCGTCAGATTAAAATAAAATAAAAAAAATATAGACTGAATTTGGGTTAGGCCTGTGCTGGCCTAAAAACCATTTTTTTTGNTTTATCATAAATACGCAAATCCCGATGTAAATGGTCTGCATTTGATCAAGCTGAAAAAAAAATTAGTTGAGATGTACATAAATTGACCGAACACCCTAATCGTCAGATTAAAATAAAATAAATAAAATATAGACTGAATTTGGGTTAGGCCTGTGCTGGCCTAAAAACCATTTTTTTTGGGCAGCTTTTTCCCCAGCCCAAACAAGAGATAACCAATTGAATGTCAAGAGCATCAAAGAAAGTAGCATAGGACAATAGATAATCTCTCTCATTACCATGAAAGTTTATTTACATTTTACTCTAATAGAGTTCAACCATAACAAACAAGGATATGCTCAGCAGAAGCTGATTACATTGACCTCACAAGCACAAATAGCCTCCAAATTAAAGAAACACCACAGGCGGGTGGTGAAAAACCACCTCTGTCCTCTGCCATCTTCTGCCTGGTTACAGAAGGAAAAATACCAAAACATGGCCTCAAGAATAAAGGGTTCCCTTCATTAGGCACCTAAAAAAGTAGCTCAGTGCACAAAACTCTCTCTATTATGAACTCTAAAAAGAGTTAGGCGTACACAATCTTACGCCTATTATAGGAAGACCGAGGGCACTCCTCAATCAAATAAAAATGAAAAGGACCATTTATAACAAGTCCTTCTCATTTCCTCCGTAGAGGCCCAGGCTGACATCATATACATACCTCTAAAGTCTAAACCCTACTATGCTAACAGTCACATACGAATACTACTGACTTTGTCATTTTATCAAACACCTAGCATACTATAGGTAAACATTAATGCAGGACGACCAAGTTTACTGCTCTAGCGGAATTGGCCTCCACTGAAGGTCTGCCCAAAGGACCACCTAGCTGGGGCAACATTGTAGGAGACCACACTACGGCCATCACTTGTGGTGACCTTGAATGAGAGGCTTTGGCCATTGAGGTATGTGTTGCTCTGCCAATTCTGGCCCCAGTTCCTTGACATTGGCTGCCAACCGGTCCTCGACCCTTTGACGGCCACGGCATGGACATCACCGGCACCACCGACGTTGGTTATGAGGACCAAGTTGAAGTAGGAGTGGCCGTTGATTGTGAACCTTATGCCTCCTCTCTTCCTGCAGGGTACCCTGAAAAAACAACCACAGAGCAGGCAATTAGTTAAATAGGCCCTGAAAAATACAGGTAAAGTATTTTTTTTTTAAGTTCAACAGTTTGAGGCAGTTTACGGGACCTCGACTAATCTCCTCCCAATTCAGTTAAAAACAGGTCATCTACGTTGAGACTAAAGTATTCATGAGAGGTAAATCCTTATGATCTGACCCCAAAACATTGTCACGATTTAAACTCTAAATATCTAAATTTATAACTCGTTCTTTTTACCAGTTAAGCTACCTTAGATTAAATACATATAAAATATGATTTGACTATGTTCAACCTAGTGTGAGAAAGTTACCCCAAGTCAGTAGTAAATGGAAGAGAGGATCATGATACCGAAAAATTATTTTTCAAAATCCTACTTAAAGTTGTGCCCTCAATCGCGTGATGATCAGATAACATATTTGGGATTGATCCTAAGATGTTTAGATCGTTCTAAAATTTTAAAATCGATTTCACTTTTTTGAGTTGTAACTTAATTTAATATAGTGACAAGTGACACCTTTTTTTTTTGTTGATAGCAACGATTTTTACACTACAGGGAAAGGGGAAGGGGAAGGGGAGGAGAATCGAACCTTCGGCATGCTGCTCCATTACAGAGGGCTTAAACCATTCGGGTAGGACTGAGGTCATGGTAAATGACACTTTTACGGAGTAAGTGGTTCTCAATTCAATTATAACTATGCACAGTGAGTCTAAAAGAAATCTTTTCTTGCACAAAGACTGGGAATCAAACCCATAAAACAACTAATTATACCTTCTGTAAGCCACAGGAACAATTCCAGCTCTGTACTGTGCAATGTGTTGGAAGATAGGCTGGGAGAGGTCAAAATGGTGCCGGGGAGGGTTACACCAGCCACCTGCACTGTTTGGTGGGCAGAAATTGGTGGCTGTGACCACAATGGAGCCAGGCAGGCACCATTTGCCATCATTGACACACCTGAGCTCATAGCAAGACCCACAGCTCAACCCATTGTTGAACATAGCTGTGCTCAAAGCTGCTGTGTTTGTTCCATACCCTTGGCTGTACAGATTTCCATAACCACAAGCCCCACCTGCAAAATTTCTCAAAAAAAAAAAAAAGGGTCAAGTTGGGTTTTCTCTGTAATGCAACTTCAGTAGTCAATAATAGGCAAAATAGAACACCAGACTCCCATGACTACAATGTAGCAACTACAACGCTGTACTAAGTGGCAAAACCATTTATTGGAGTGATTCATTGGAGTATCGAATTTCTCAAGGTTAGAGGTTCGAGTTTTAGAGTTTACATTGGAGCTTAGTAGTTGACCACTATACTAGTCTAACTAAGTTCATTTCCGAAAACATTTTTCATACCCATTGTGCCGGAGGCATCACCACCTCCATAGAAGGTGGCATGAGCATTGACCCATCCTCCACCATAGGCTTGAACAGAGGAGACTAATGCAAGAAAACCCACCAAGAAGATTCCAAGGAGAGCCATTATCCTGCAGAAATGAAGTATCAGTTTTAGCATTTTCTTGAAACCTTAACTACAAACACATTGACAAGCAACTCCTAATGTTGCATTTATTTTTATGCTCATTTGAACACAAGAAAATAGCAAAAAGGAATAAGAGAGGAGCAGAGACAAGATGTGTTACATTGAGGCTTAGCCTTCAATTAATGAGCTACAGAGAGATAGAGAGAGAGTTGTGTGGAGAAAATGGGGAAAGGTGGGGGTGATATAAATAGAAGCCTGGAGGGGGCGACTAGGCGCTCAAGGCTACAGTAAAAACTAACTGACACCACTCAAGACTGTCGGAGACCAAAATCTGGGTTAAAAATAGCTCAGATGGATTGTTCAGAACATCTCCAACTATAGAAGTTAATTTAATTAATTCAAAAATAATATTTTTTTATTTTAGTTACTTATTTTTTTAATACAAGCTCTAACAAAATTTTTATATTTTTAACTATTTCTTTTAAATATTATTTTTCATTATTTTTGTATTATTTTTCTTTGAAAATAGTGAAAAAGAGAAAGAGAGAAGAGAGAAAAAGAAAGAAAGAGAGAGAAAATGTTATAAAGAATTTTTATTAGAGTATCACCGTAGCAAAATGCTATTTTACGTGCTTTGGAGATATCATGGCATCGGGCGTGGCTGAACCATCTACGATGGAGGGAGCAAAATAATCCATTGCGCCTTAGTATAATAAGCCCCTCTGGAAAAAAATTCGAAGTCCACATAGTGTTTTGGAGCACCCTTTTGCTTCACAATCTCTACAAGGAGTAGCTAGGTTACTATCCTAGTATCGAGGTTGTTTGTAGTAGGAATTCCTATCTGAGTTGCTAGTGAGTTATCTCTTGCTGGCTTTCTAGTTCTTCAAGGTTATAGAAGACGCAGAGGAGCATCTTGTCTCTTATCATCTTTCATCTTCTCTTCTCGTCTTCTCCTATAGGGCTAGAGCTTCCCTTCCTTCATAAGCTAATAAGAGATTCTATTATTCTATAATATGACTTGTATTACTTGTATTTCTTCTCCTAGTTAGTTCTCTACCAGTTATGTCTTAGATGTTTGCTAAGCTCTTCGGTCGAATTCGAATACCCCACTCCCTTTTTAGTGCTTTCAGAATAAAGATTTTATTGAGGAAGCTCCTTGCTACGAATGTACTGAAGGAGAATCTTTGGTTTAGAGTTTAGAGGCTGAGTCTTGCCCCCAACCCTATGAGTCGAGCTTTCGAGTGGCAATTTTCCATACAATACAAAATAAAACTCGAAATCAACACAAAATTTACGTGTTAGGGTTAACTATTTCTCGATACGACTTGTTAACACAAATAATAAATAGGTCGAATTAGACTTATACACAAACAATATAAATTGACACGATTAACATAGACACAAACATGACACGAAAATAAATAGATCGTTTCGATTCGATTCGACATGATTAATTAAACGGATTGGATTAGAGTTGATTAAAACTCAATACAAATCCAAAATGACACGACACTAATACGACAAGATACGACACTATTGTCACCCTTACAGATGAGTCACTCCACATATTTGTCGGAGAGTATTATCTCTCAGTACCACACAACTACCTATAAGAGACCCATTGCGTCTACGTCGGGACCAAATTTAAGATCTCCCCGCGTACACTAAGCATTGAAAAGTAAATTTAACCCCGTCAAACTATGAAAATTCTAACTCAAACAACAATGAATAAAAAAACCCAACTTCTAATTTACTGGACCAGCCGCTGGCAGTGGGACCAGCGTTCTTTGATACGATTTCCCAGCGAAGATTGTTTGGGAGCTGCCTTTCACACTTTCACATCAGTAATTCTGAATAAGTGGTGTTTTTGACATTAAATAATGACATTTGAATCTAATAACTTCAATTCTCTTCTATAGGATTGGTTCAATGGTCCGTAATACCATCCATCATAGATAATTATAAACACACACATCCAGGGGCGGAGCTATGCTATGAGCTATGGGGGCACTTGGCCCCACTGAATTTTTGATCAACTCTACATATGACATATTAAGGGGTCTAACTTTATTTAAACTTAATACACTTGTCCCCCCTAACTTTTTGAGAATTAATAGTGATTCAAGTCTTTTTTTATTTTTATTTTAAACAACTTAGTAGCTCACTGCCTCATCGCCCCATTGAAACAAATGTTTTTTTTTGGATTGAGGAAAATAAATGTGAAAAGTTATCCCTAATCCTTTTTCTTTAAGTAAGTAGCTTAAAATAATCATTTATAACCTATTTTTGAGATTTAAAAGTTATTTGTAGATCATATTTTAAATGAAATTTTATTTTGTAGTTTCATATAATAATTTAGTCTTGATTCTAAAACACTTTGTCATGCTTGAACTTGAAATTTTTTGTATCAATTAGTAAATTTTTTTTAGTCATTTTTTTGCCCCCTCTAAGCGAGGATCCCGGCTCCGCCCCTGAACATACTATACAGATTTTAACTCTCTCTCTCTCTCACACACACACATGGATGTACTTTTGGTTGTTCAGCCGTTTAGTAGGACTAGGTAGAAGTGAAAGAATTGAAGGCAAATCTTTTCTGGTGGGAGAATTGATTATAAATTACTGAAGATATTCTGATTTGGGGAAGAAATAAGTGTCTTCATTTACTAACATGTGCAAAGTCGATCTGCAGAGGAAAACCTAACCTCCCCCAACCTCTATAACTGAACAAGAGAGAAAGTAGAGGATTCCCCAACATGGCTAAACATACTACAGGCATATCCATAATTGAACATTACACCACCCATCTTTTTAGTTATATCAAAATTTTCCAGTAATAAACATCCGTAACATATTGAATGAAAAGCAATGTTATTTTTTCTGCCAAACTAATTTTCGAATTCTAATACCGACCCTGTTATGAACAGTGACGTTAAACCCATATACATAAGTATATCTAATATAATCTGGGCGGTGGTATTAAAAGGCAGGAGAAGGGGCATCAACAGTCCAAGGGAGTTAAATGACTATAATACCCTTTCTCACATATCCCCGAGATGGTATTAGGGGTAAATAGATATATTTCTTATATGAGATGTGACAGAATAGATGTTTTTTAGTGAGTCTTACAATAAAACATATTGTTTAAATAAACATGGAATGGGATTGCATTTATTTTTATTACCGACATTAACTTTATTACGTATTAGAAGTGTATGAAATATATTAATCAATCTCATGAATATCAATCCCCTAGTAGGTGAACAAGGGTAGGAATCATAACTAAAAGTTTCCCTTTCAAGAAATAGGAAATGGGGTAACCACACCTGACCATTTTGTTTGTTTCTATTTCTTTGTAATGGACTGTTTTCATGGTGGCTGATGATTTAGACTATACATGGAAAAGAATGAGAGAAACGTTAAAAAAATATGTAATTTTGTGGCCTTCTTGTCTAGTGTTTAATAAGAAAAAATAAACATAGTGAAATTTTAATAGAAGGGCTTTTTACTTCTTAGGTGTATGTTATTTGTCTCTTGTAGGGGTGTTCACCCTAGCAACGGACAGGAAATATAGTCTTTTGTCTTTTTATCATATACTTTGTGGAAGAATTTTTTCTTAACTTACCCTACCTGATCAGATGTGGTATTTCTACTCGACTTCCTATCCGATTAATCGAGAAGAAAGTCGAAAAAATATTTTTGTAACTATTAATTTTGGATCATTTTAACAATTCATTAAATAACATGTACTAATTTAACAACACAATAAATCAATAACACTAAAATTTAAAACAAGTACAACAACAATTTCAATAAACACATGAGAAAGCAAGAATATCAATCCATTATAATTATTACACAAGTATAATAACAATTATTTTAAGTTTAAACCATATAAAACACATTAAAATCATAACTGCTCCAATAGATCACCAGTTCACCACAACCTATATAAAAAATAAGTTCATGTTTTCGCAACTCAAACATCTACAAGAATAACAATGTTATGATATAAATTATACCACACAAATACTCTTATAATTACTAAAAAAATATAAAAAAAGTTAAGTATATTTTTTGCGGATAGGGTAGGAATGCCAAAATTGATGGGTATTCCGCATTCCTACCTGATTTAATCGGAAGACCAAAAACTCTTTCGCATTCCTACCCGATTTTTGCGACTAGTCATTCAGTAGGGTAGGGTTCGGTAGAGTAAGAAATTACGATCAATCAGAAATTTGAACACCTTAGTCTCTTGAGCACTATTTAGACCTTTAGATTGATTGTAAAGCCAACAAACATTTAAACTTGGTGTTAATCTAACTATTATAATAAAATTATATCATTATATTAATAAATTATGTCAAATTTTTAACATTACTCAAAACTATTTACTAAAAAATTACCAAATGAACGTAGATGCTTGGATTAGTAGGCGCCCATTAACTTTTATTATGTGACCCACTAATCTAGCCATTTACGTTGAGTTCGACTAAAATCCCACTAAATGCTGCATATTTCACCTTTTTTTTCTTTTTGACAAATCACATATCATGTATTCTGGGGCGGACTAAGAATTTCTTTTCAGTGGGGCAACCATCAAGTTAAAGAGAATGATTACTCAATAATTATTAAAATTCGTTGCATCTAGTGAACATATTTATTATCTCAAAATTTCATTTTCTATAAAAAAAAAATTTCTAAATCTAACACCTTTTATAAAATAATTTTCATATTATTTTTTTTTACTTTCAAAGATTTCACATATAAATACACCTGAAAAAATGATAGCCGACTATGAAAAATTAATATAATTTTTTTTAAAGTATTAGAATAAAGACAGTTTTCATAAAGAATGCTATTTTGACATATCATTTTTGTGAGTGTGCTTGTCAATGATAAGATTTTGACTCATCTGAATGACAATTTGTCTTGAAAACCCTATTTTGAATCTAATCTAATTATTCAACTGATTTCGTTTTTTTAATCCATATTCGAATCTATTAAATATTATAAATTTTATCAAAAATACAATCTTATATATATATATATATATATATATATATATATATATATCTGTGTGTGTGTGTGTGTGTGTGTCGCATTGTAATTTTAATTCAATTTAATTGTTTAGTTTTATCAAATGTTTACATATACATATTTGTGTATGCATATCAAATTGAATCGAAGTGAATTGAATTGAATCATAATTAGATCAAATTTTTTTATGCGCCCAAATATAAAATCTTAGAAAATAATATAGTATATTTGAACTTAGATAATTGGTCAAAAATATATATGTATGTCTTAGTAATCGAATTCGGAGAAGGATTGATTCGGTAACTTAAGTGAGTTATTATAGAAGGAATAAAGATAAGTAGAGATTAAATAAAAAATTGTGAGATTAAGTCTCTATAAGCGAACCTTGAGTCTAAATTTTTAGTGTATTAAAAAAAAATAGTAGGGGCAAGTTATTAAAAAAATTAATTTTTATTATAATTTTAAATTAACTCTACAAATTTTCAGAATTTCAGTAGGGGCAATTACCCCCACCCTGCCTCCGCCCTTGCATGCATTAACGAGGAATCCACTTATATAAAATGGGTTCTACTTAAATTCATGATCAGGTCGGTCAATTGTGTCGGATGAGGTAAGTTCGCGTCGAGTCTTGAATTTTTATCAAAAAACACTTCAATAATACTCGATTCATTTATTAATTCGTATGTAACAAATTATGTTATATTGGGTTCGTGTCATGTATCAACTATGTATAACTAATATATAAACAAGTTCTAACGTGTATTTTTTTTGATTTACTTCATTAATACTCAATTCATTTATTAATTATATCGTATCAAAACAACTCGTTTATTAAACAGGTGGCTTAAGGAATACTAAAACTCTCTAATTTCTTATCGTGTTCATGTCATTTAACGGGTCGTATCGTATTTTGATATCCCTATTCATGATAGATGATTTACCACAAACAAAAAAAAATAAATAAATAAATATATATATATATATATATATATATTAGAGTGAATCTTACTCCTCGTAAACTTTTTGATAAATGCTTTTAGTAAACATACCAGTACTTATATAGACCATTTTAGAGAAGCTTCATGCTGCAACTTCACATGCAATATGTCTTTGCACATGCACTCTGTTTGACACCTTGCTCATCCAAATCTAAAAGTTAAAACCCATTTGGCATTTTCCCTTCATTTACATTTGAATTTTCTTCTACATGGATACTTCCAAACAGTCCTTTACTCTGAAAATAAAGGGTATAAAGGACGAAACAGAGCTTATTTATTTTTTTTCCCTTCAGGAGTGAGAGAACAGAGAACAAAACATTGTAGGAAACTATAGTCCCCTTTCGTGGACCATTCCATGAGTAATCTTCAAGTAGGTCCACCAAGATTTTATTCGTTTTGGGAGAAAGAGACTTTGTCCCGTTAAGATTATGATATCGAAAATAATTTTTTAGTATCATAACTAAAATTCTTATTTGTCGTAAAACTTATTTTGATTTGATCGTAGTAATTGATCACAAAAATAACAAAGTAAATAAAAGAATAACATAGAGAAAACTTGAAATTACATGTGTCAGGTTGAAATTATAAGTTGTAACAGGATAAAATGCAAATTCAAATATCTTGAGTTTGAATTTTTGCAGCTTTTTGAGGTTAGCATCATGAGGAATTTATCCCTCGTAAATATTCTAATCCCAACGTTGATGGTTTGTCTTTGACCGGATCAGACATGAGATCAATTAAGGTGCGCGTAAGTTATTTCGAATAATTTTGACCGTTAAACCAAAAAAAAAATAGAAGAGAGATTCAATTCTCAACCACAAAAAATTTTAGAATAATGATAGATTGGAAAAAGAAAAATGGATCAAATGATGTGGCAGTGTAGTAACCATATATTTTGTCCCATTTTTATTTATTTAATATAGGAGATTTATTTACTATGTCTACTATCACATTATTTAAGCTTTATTTTTGATTATATTTTTGATTAATCTACCATTATACGACCAGACTCGCTTAACCTGTAATATATTATTTTGACCAATTTTTTTTTAATAGTTATTAATTTATTATTATATTAATTCTATTTAAACTAACGTTATATACGAGTTAACATATCTCACCCGAATACGACATATTTAATAAACAAATCTAATAAATTCACTCATTTATCAATAATATTTTTTAAAATTTTATTTAAATTTGCTCAATTCTGCGTCGGTTAATTGTGTCACATTTTGACAAACGTTGATAAGCGGTAGCCCTACCTAAACCCGTGATCTGTGGACTGCTTGCCTAGAAAAAAGGTTAGAGAACGTATCTTTTTCATAGATTTGCTGTCTTCTAACTACCTTACTTAACTTAACTGCCATATGAAGAGTTGGATTGGATGCCTTTGCCACTCAACTTTATATAGTCACCAAAATTAATTTTTGGTACTATAATTTTATTTTTTATCCAATAAAAAGATGCCAAGTGTAAACAAATTTTTTATTTTATTATTTTCCTGTAATTTTACTAAATTTTTTTTTACCAAAATCGGCTACAGTTATACCCTGAAAACACTTCCAATACCCACTGAATTTTTGTGTAGCTTTAAGAAAATGTAAGGCCTTTTTTTTCTATTCAATCAATAGTGAGGAATGTTCGAGTCAATTTGTGTGTATCTTAACTAATTCTCTCTCTAATTTGGTCAAAGGTGGGTCATATACGCCGGGACTAACGTATTCATGAGGGATAAGTGTATCATTCATGATCTAGCCCTATAAGGTTGTCAAGGTTCATAACCAAAATATTTGAATTTACAATTTATCTCGTTTATCATTTGACCTACGCCTTGAGGTTAAATGGCAAAACTTTAGAGACTTTTAATTAAAGGAGAAATTGGGTCACTGTAAAGTGCAGTTTAAGATTGCAATGATTATCCGCCAAGGGCCCTTGATTTTGATTATAATTAATCATTTAAACATGATAGTCAACATACCAAACTTTTGTCACTGTCAAGTTCAAAAAATAATAAAGTGTATGTAATCTTATTCTAGTTATAAAAAAATTATTTTTGTAATTCAAACTCGCGATCTTTATTTTACAATGGAACAATATTTTTTGAATGTGTCGACACCCGCCATTATAGCCTTCTTGATTTTCCTACAGTGAAGCTGCCAAATGAACTTCACGGGTCTACGTGTGTAAAGTTTCTCACAGAACTTTTTTGTAATGGTAAAACAAAAAAGATAGGAATCAATGTTGGAGGGGGGAGGGGGGGGGGAGAAAAGNATTTATCTCGTTTATCATTTGACCTACGCCTTGAGGTTAAATGGCAAAACTTTAGAGACTTTTAATTAAAGGAGAAATTGGGTCACTGTAAAGTGCAGTTTAAGATTGCAATGATTATCCGCCAAGGGCCCTTGATTTTGATTATAATTAATCATTTAAACATGATAGTCAACATACCAAACTTTTGTCACTGTCAAGTTCAAAAAATAATAAAGTGTATGTAATCTTATTCTAGTTATAAAAAAATTATTTTTGTAATTCAAACTCGCGATCTTTATTTTACAATGGAACAATATTTTTTGAATGTGTCGACACCCGCCATTATAGCCTTCTTGATTTTCCTACAGTGAAGCTGCCAAATGAACTTCACGGGTCTACGTGTGTAAAGTTTCTCACAGAACTTTTTTGTAATGGTAAAACAAAAAAGATAGGAATCAATGTTGGAGGGGGGAGGGGGGGGGGGGTACAAGCTAATCACACTTGGATCATCCTTAAATGAAGTAAATTTTGACTATAATAATGTATGAAAGATTTGGTTTCTTTTATGTTTCACTCTCATGTCTTGTGTTGTGTCATGCGCAATGATAAATTTGCTAATGGGTGCTTTATACCTTTAACTTTTAATTCAACATGCAGAATTACACAAAGTTGACTAATAACCGATTTTGTAAATCCAAACATTTGGGACTTGTTTGGATGAATTTGGAGAGCAGTTTAGATTGATTTCTCTAAACCTAAACCCCTTTTTGTAAAGATGAGATTCAAAATTGAAAATTCAATTCAGTTCATACACATGTTTGATATGTAACACATTTATATATAGGAACTACGAATATATCATAATTATTAACAATTATTTGTCTTGTAAATGACTATTTTATCTTTAATCAATTCAATTCATACTCATTTGAAGGGGTACAATTGTCTTTTGGATCCTTAACTTATTTCTCATATTCTCAAACCCACCTCCCTCCTAGGTTTGACGAAACTCATGATCATGAGTTTAATCTTTAGACCAATTATGGGCCGAATTTGAAAACTCGAGACTAAATTTTTCATACAAACATAAAATTTGGGTTAACAGTTGACCTAGTAGTTACCGTTCTCGCTGTTACACTTTAATTTACATCAAATAATAATGCAATTAATGCATGGTGATGTCCAAATATGTGCAAACTCATCGTGTACAGTAATCAAAAACGAAGAAAAACTGTTACTTTTTAAAAAAAAAATTGTTTTCATAATGAAAGATGTCAGGATCAATTTACGCACATCTCAATTGATCCCTTTTTTATCCGATCAAATAAATGTCATCTATGTCGAGTCTAACCCCAATTGGATAACAACTTTTCTTTGGACAAAAATTTATCTCCAAACTCTCTGAGTGTGAGATTATCAATTTTTCATCTCATACACTTATCTTAACTAATTCATTTCTTCATTTGATCAAACACAGATCATATATGTCAAGCTTGGCCTCCATTAAATAATTAAACAAATAATTTATATCTAAATGGTCAAATACGAGTCATCTATGCCGGGTCTGATCCCAATTGGATATTAAACTTTTCTATGGACAAAGATCTATCTCCAAAAAAAAGTGCATATATTTCTCTGTCTGCCATAACCGACATTATAAAAAAGCTAAGTTAAAGCTAATCATGTAGACGAAGAATGCTCAAAGGGTATACACGTGATGGCAAACAAGCATGTGAAAACATCTTTCATCTGGCAAATCACAAATCTTTCATATAGGTGAAAGGTCAGAGTGGAGAATTTAACAAAAGTTTAAAGCTGTTTGCCATCTTGCATGTAAACGCATGGAAGGATAGAAAGAAGAAGTGTTTATTATCATCACATTGGTTAGTTTAGTAGTCGAATAAGAAGCGAGTTATACGTAAATAACTAAGGATTCTTTTTTATTATGTATAATTTGAATTTAACCAATGTACGTGATTTAGCTTATGATTGCATGCGTCTGAAGTTTATGTTAAAATCGTTAGTCTACAAATTATGATTAAAATGATTCCTTGTTGTAAAAAGAAAAAGCATTTTATAACCCAATGGCTGTCACCGTCAACAACCTAATCAATTCAAGTTCGAATTCCCTCCAAGTTTTTTTTCAATACCCATGTTTCTCTTGATTGATCCGCTCGTTCACGTAAATTCGAAGAAGTTTTCACAATATAAACATGAGAACAGATCTCTCCCGTGGTGAACTCGAGTTAGTTAATCGAATGGTCAACCCTGCTGCTTGGAACAGACTGTGAGGTCCGATGGTGGCCTGGAACGGTAATGGGTGACTCTTGTGGATCCACGGAGCGGTCCAGTAAGGCTGAGGGAGGTTCCTGGAACAGAAAAAAATGAGTTAGGAGGGCGCCGGAGTGTTTTTCGGCGTATCCCCTCCGACGATCAAGTCAGTTCTTTGAGAAAGGGCAAGGAGAAAATATTGTATTGGTTTGAGAAAAGGTTCTTTGTTGCATACCGTCTTGCTTTTTGTGAGGAGTATTTATACCTCAAAAACTCATGATTGCTGTCAGTGTGGTCAGTAGGTGATCATTAGATACGCGCAACGTGCGCACTGATTCCTATGAGGAATATCTTTTCTCTTAACTCCTCGGGACCTCGAGCAACCAATGTTGCGTCATTGTCCTGCTGAATGTTTAATGAGCTTCTCTCGGCAAGGATGTAATAAATGGTCAGTCATAGGGACATTTATTACCTTTCACTTCCAAGCCTTACTGCATTAAATGATGTCTCATCAAGGGAATGGTACACTAAATATTTGTTTTTCCAAGTCATGTGTCAGCAAGGGCACCTCGGTCTTTTTGTCTCTGATTTGACACAATATGTCACGCGCCCATTCCCCATTGGTTGTGTCTTCTGTCTTGTGCCTTCTGATACCAATTGTGTAAGACTGGGTCATGATGGCTAACCTAGCCTAGCCTAAGCTAGTGACCTGTACATCAATAGCCTCTATAGGAGCAGAGAACGTCATCCTGGACGAGTACATCTCGGTACCGAGGGACTGGTATATGTAGGGACCGATGTATCCCATATCCGACCGAGGGATACGTGTCGATACGTAACGTACTGGGTGTCATTGATCCCTATGAACAGTATCTCGGGAGAAGAGGGAGTTGTGAACTGACGAGTACGTGTCGTGATCACAGTAACAAGAATTCACTGATGCCGAGGATACGTGTCTTCATCTTGGAGTATTTGGAAATGTCCCATCAACTACCCCATAGCCTTCGATCTCCTGACACCAAGGACACGCGTCATAAGGAGATGAAGGGTTCTGCAACTATTCCAACTACTTCATCATTGCCTCTAATCGCTTTCCCCTGCTTAGGAAGTCGTGCGCATTAAATGTGCCTCTTCGTGTTTCGTGCCCAAATGATGGGGATGGGTACTATATAAACAGGCTTCTTCTCTCCCTTTCTCATTTTGCCATTTCGAACTTCTTCTGAGAGCCCTTACCTGAAACCTCACCGGAGATCCCTTTCCTTTTGTTGTCTACTGCCCAATCTTTCACCAGAGTCTCAAGGCCAGCAGACCCATCCTTGCTTCTGAGCATCCTAGGGGAAAGAATCACTTCAAGTTTTCAAGAAAAACTTTCGTTTACGTTCTGGTGAGTCCTTGTATCTTCCATCTCCCTTCTGTCTCTTCTTTTCTTCTTCTCGCTGTTTTTATTTTCTTTTGATTTTTCGATAATCGGAGGTGTTTCTGGTTGTCATTCTGTGACCAACCCTCGGGAAAGCCTCCTCGAGGATCATCGTGGGAAAACCCCTTTCTTCTTCCTCAATTTTCATCATTTTTGGAGATGCCCCAACGTCGCCCCGCCCTGAGAATCCTCAGGCTAGTTCCTCGAGGCCAGGGAAGTACAAAGTAAAGGGGGACGAGCAGATTAATAGGTTTAGGGTCCAGTATCGCATCCCCTAATATGTAGACATAGAGGATTATAACTCGGCTGTGCATTCCCGTACCCTCGGGACCGAGGATGAGATGCCTTTTTATACCAAAGTCATCATAGAGGGTAGAATTAGGTTCCCTCTGCCCCCTCTACTCCTCTAGTTCCTCTCTCATTTCTACCTCTTCCCCGGGCAGTGTTGCCTCAATGTCTTCAGGATAATAATGGGAGTCCTAGAGCTCAACAAGCGTCTCAGGATAAATGTTGGGTTGAACGATATCCTCTTTTGTTACTCCTTCTTGAGGGTCATGCCTCAGCAAAACTTCTACCTCAAAGCTAGGGACCCATCCATGTTTCTCGTAACTCACTTTCCTGATTCGGACAAAGGGTACAAGGATGACCTGCTGATCTTCAAGGGGTCCTGACAGAGGGGTGCTGGTCCTGAATATGATGGTCTGTTATGCCCTTTGGAATGGAGAACGACAAGTATGTCGGCTTCTTCGAGTCTATTATTTTGTTCTTGAGATTTTTTAGAAGTGTTCATAACTCCCTCTCCTCTTTCTTTTTTTTTTTTTTTTTGTAGACGTCTCCGCTCAGGAAACAGCTCCTTTACTTCGGTCCTTGGTAAACTTTACAGACCTCGTCACTGTTTGGAGATTTGTTGACGACGACGGGTTCGATCGGGCTGCTCACGTTCTTCTAAACTACATTCCCAGATATAAAAAGTTCTNACTCCCTCTCCTCTTTCTTTTTTTTTTTTTTTGTGTAGACGTCTCCGCTCAGGAAACAGCTCCTTTACTTCGGTCCTTGGTAAACTTTACAGACCTCGTCACTGTTTGGAGATTTGTTGACGACGACGGGTTCGATCGGGCTGCTCACGTTCTTCTAAACTACATTCCCAGATATAAAAAGTTCTTACAGCTCCCCCAGCCTTTCGAGCCTTCGCGATGGTCTGAATTCTTCGATCAGGTTGCGCAACAAGAGGTCGAGGAGAATTTGGAGGAAGACCGCGACTGGGCTACAGAGGCCGAAGTAGAGGAGTTCGAGGCCAGGGAGGCTTTTGTTCCTTCGTACGCCGAGGTGGGGACTTCGGGGAAAGGTTCGTGGCCTGACTTCCAAATACTGCAGTCCCTAGACGAGGAGGACGTCCTCGAGGTAGCCATGTCGAACACGCCTCACATAGATCTGGGGTTCCTGAGGCAAAGGCAAGCCCTCGTTGCCGGGAAGGGTCGAGGATCAACCAGCGGGGCCCCATCTTCAAGAGCCGTTGGTCAGGGTGAAGTGCGTGACCGGGATCCTCAGATAGAGGAGGAGAGGAGGGTCAAACAAAGACACGACAGCCTTGGCAGGGGAT
This sequence comes from Ilex paraguariensis, assembly GCA_963454935.2. Taxonomy (NCBI): domain Eukaryota; kingdom Viridiplantae; phylum Streptophyta; class Magnoliopsida; order Aquifoliales; family Aquifoliaceae; genus Ilex; species Ilex paraguariensis. The sequence continues at coordinate 557,549 of CAUOFW020000748.1, read as the reverse complement.
CCAAGGCCCCCTCCGCTCAACAGCAAAGCGGGAAAGGCCGTGGGTTACTTCCTCCTCCCCAGCAGCAACAGCAACAACAACAACAACAACAACAGCAACAGAGACAAACTCCACCTCCCCCTCCACACACGGTGGAAGCCGCAGAGTGGAACCCTCGGGCCACTGATCACATGAACCGAGTGGTCAGGGTTGATGACTCCATTTGCAGGACCCCCATACTGCCAGCGCAGTGGGTAAAACGCTGCACTTCGAGGCCGACATGGTGGCTCACAGGGGACAATCAACGAATACGTTGTTTCGTTCTATCATTCAGAATTCCCTGGTGGTAAGTTCATCTTCGCTTTAGTTTTTTCTAGTCGTGTTACTTTTTATTGACAAGTCCTTTCCTTTGCAGGTCACTCAACAGATTTTCATAATCGCTGCGCGGTATCATGCATTTAGGATGGACCTCCAGCGGGTTCAATAGCAGAAGGAAGAGGCCGAGGGAGCCCTGGCCAGTGCCAAGGAGGATGTAGCTACTAGGGATTCCACTCTCGTGGGACAGACTGCTCAGATTGAGCAACTTCTCAAGGACGACAAATTGGCAAAGGTCAGCGCTGAAAAGCTAAGTGCTGCCTTGGCCGATGCTGAGAGGAGGATTACAGAGTAGACGCAGCGGCTCTTTGCAGTAGAGGAGAGGGCTGTTGGTTCAGAGGAAAGCTGTCTGGCTCTGACCCAGGAGTTGGACAGGATCAGAACTGAGGCACAGAACAGGAAGTCCGAGGAACAACTCCGAGAGGAGTTCGCCGACGATGTGCCCCTTGCTCTTGAGGAAAATAGCAAGGAGTTCTTCAAGAAGGGATGGGATGAGGTGCTCCAATCTGTTGGGATCCCTTCAGACTCCCCGCTCTTCCAGATGCACAAATATGTGCCATCAGCGAAGATGGAATAGGCCGAGGCCGAGATTGCTACCGAGGATGCAACTCCAACGCCGAGGCAAGTTTCGAAAGATTTGTCCGATGCGGTAATTTTGGATTTATCTGACGAGGTTCTGTCGGACCAAGCCCCCTGACCATAATATCCCTCAGACTCTCCCTGTTGCCAAATCACTCCCAGTTCTGCCTGCTCCCGAAGCTGCTCAACCCTTTTGCGTTGATTCGCCCTGCAGTGATGTGTTGGAGATACCTGGGGCCAGATGAAGATTTTTTTTTTTTGACTATACTCATTTTCTTCTTTTTGTAGCTCTTGAGGAAGCAAAGCCCCTTTTTTGAAATGAAGCTTTTTTATTTGCTCTTGTATTTTTTTGCGTGCATCCTCTCTCCTTTTTTTTTTTTAACGACCATGATATCCCTAACACCTGGGGAGTTATTCTGCCGGTCCGCCCGATTGGTTTAGCTTCATTATTGCTAGGGACCGTATACATCCGCGGGGGCTTGCTCACCGTGAAAGTTTATTCGTATTCTTTATTTCGAGGCATGAGTCTTTGGACTCTACATCCAGGGTCTTACCCTCCCAGGGGGCTTGCCCTAGTTTTTCCTTCGAGGGCAGGAGACCTTGAACTCTGTCCCCAGGGCCTTACCCTTCCAGGAGGCTTGCTCCTTATTTTCCTTCAGGGGCAGGAGTCCTTGAACTCTGTCCCCAGGGTCTTACCCTTCTAGGAGGCTTGCTCCTGTTTTTCCTTCGGGGGCATGAGTCCTTGAACTCTGTCTCCAAGGCCTTACCCTTTCAGAAGGCTTGCTCCTTATTTTCCTTCGGGGGCAGGAGTCCTTGAACTCTGTCCCCAGGGCCTTACCCTTTCAGGAGACTTGCTCCTTATTTTTCTTCGGGGGCAAGAGTCCTTGAACTCTGTCCTTAGGGCCTTACCCTTTCAGGAGGCTTGCTCTTGTTTTTCCTTCGGGGGCAAGAGCCCTTAAACTTTGTCCCCAAGGCCTTACCCTTTCAGGAGGCTTGCTCCTTATTTTCCTTCGAGGGCAGGAGTCCTTGAACTCTGTCCCCAGGGCCTTACCCTTCCAGGAAGCTTGCTCCTTATTTTTCTTCGGGGGCAAGAGTCCTTGAACTCTGTCCCTAGGGCCTTATCCTTTCAGGAGGCTTGCTCCTTATTTTCCTTTCGGGGGCAGGAGTCCTTGAACTCTGTCCCCAGGGCCTTACCCTTCTAGGAGGCTTGCTCCTTATTTTCCTTCGGGGACAGGAGTCCTTGAACTCTGTCCCCAGGGCCATACCCTTGCAGGAGGCTTGCTCCTGTATGTNGATATGAGTCAATGGCTCTGCCTCAACCCACTTGGTGAAATAATCCGTCGCCACAATGAGGAACTTCTTGTTTCCAAAAGCCTTAGGTAGGGGTCCAACTAAGTCGAGTCCCCACTGGGCGAATGGCCAAGGGCTGGTCAAGGGGTGCAAGTCCCCTGCGGGTTGTTTGATTGCTGGAGAAAATCTCTGATATTGGTCGCATTTTTGGACATATACGTGTGCGTCCCTTTGCATCCGCGGCCACCAATATCCTTGAGACATGATACGGTGTGCCATGGATCGCCCGCCAGAGTGCCCCCCGCATATTCCTTCGTATACCTCATAGAGGAGGTCTTCCACCTGATCCTCCTGGACGCATAGTAGGTAAGGTCCTGAGAAAGACCTTCGATATAGCTTTTGATCCGGAGAGACCCAAAACTTTGGGGCTTTAAGTTTTATCTTCCTCGCTTCCTTTGAACACTCCAGGAGGTCTCTTGTTATTAGGAACCTAAGAAAAGGATCAATCCAGGTGGGCGGCTTATGTGTGTCTTGGACGGCCATTGCCCCGGGGGCTTGATCTATGCAGGAGGTGGGAAGGTATTCTATGGTGATTCTGCGCGACTGAAAGGACTCTAGTGCCGAGGCTAGGCAAGCCAAGGCGTTGGCATGCGCGTTCTTGTCTCGGGATACTTGTTTGATCTCAATCTTTCTGAACTTGCNGACAGGAGTCCTTGAACTCTGTCCCCAGGGCTTTACCCTTGTAACTTAGCCGTTAGTGAGCACTGAAGAAAATAATACTCAAAAATAGTATTTCTTTAGATTTATCAGATTCCAAGGTCGTATTACAAATTTTCCTTCCATATATTCTAATCTATATGACCCGGAGACTCCGATAGATACCACTTTGTAGGGCCCTTCCCAGTTAGATTTCATTTTTCCTTCTGGTGGGTCACGGGTATTGGTCGTTATCCTTCTGAATACCAGATCATCGATTTGGAACTCTCGCGCCTTGACCCTTTTGTTGTGAAGTTGGAAAATCTTTTCNCGAACCCTCCGTTAACTTGGTTAATTACCAGCATGGAATCGCAATGTACGATCAAATCCATAACTCCAGTTGCCTCGGCTAACCGAAGTCCTGAGATGAAGGCCTCATACTCAGCTTTATTATTGGATGCTTTGAATCCCAGCCGAACGGCCTGCTCTGCGACCATCCCATCTGGAGAGACTAGCAAGATACCGATTTTGGACCCCTTACTGTTCGAGGAACCGTCCACACATAAAAGTCATGGTAATCCCCTACAATTTGTTGGGGACATTATGCTAGGAGGAGGCAGTNTACTAGATCCAAATCCAGTCCGAGTTGTCGGTTGTTTCCCCCTGTGTCGAAGGTCTACGTCCTTATGGTTGGAAGCCCTACTTCTAGAGGTATGATCGCTTCTATTTCGTAAGCCAGGAAATAAGAAGTTTTTCCTGTCGAGGACCGAGGGGTGGTTCTATACGCCCATAAATTGTTCAACAGCTCATCCGCCCATTTTCCCTTAGCTTTCTCCAATCTCTTCTTGATCTCATTGATAATTGTTTTGTTGGAGGCTTCTGCCTGCTCATTGGCTTGGGGGTAGGCAAGGGTGGAATAGAAATTACAGATTCTGAGTTGCTCGCAAAAAGACTTGAAACGCCCGCCAGTGAATTGAGTCCCGTTATCCGATACAAGTGCTTGGGGGATCTCGAATCTGATGACTATATTTTTTCAGATGAGCTTTTTAGCATCTATGTCGCGGATATGAGTCAATGGCTCTGCCTCAACCCACTTGGTGAAATAATCCGTCGCCACAATGAGGAACTTCTTGTTTCCAAAAGCCTTAGGTAGGGGTCCAACTAAGTCGAGTCCCCACTGGGCGAATGGCCAAGGGCTGGTCAAGGGGTGCAAGTCCCCTGCGGGTTGTTTGATTGCTGGAGAAAATCTCTGATATTGGTCGCATTTTTGGACATATACGTGTGCGTCCCTTTGCATCCGCGGCCACCAATATCCTTGAGACATGATACGGTGTGCCATGGATCGCCCGCCAGAGTGCCCCCCGCATATTCCTTCGTATACCTCATAGAGGAGGTCTTCCACCTGATCCTCCTGGACGCATAGTAGGTAAGGTCCTGAGAAAGACCTTCGATATAGCTTTTGATCCGGAGAGACCCAAAACTTTGGGGCTTTAAGTTTTATCTTCCTCGCTTCCTTTGAACACTCCAGGAGGTCTCTTGTTATTAGGAACCTAAGAAAAGGATCAATCCAGGTGGGCGGCTTATGTGTGTCTTGGACGGCCATTGCCCCGGGGGCTTGATCTATGCAGGAGGTGGGAAGGTATTCTATGGTGATTCTGCGCGACTGAAAGGACTCTAGTGCCGAGGCTAGGCAAGCCAAGGCGTTGGCATGCGCGTTCTTGTCTCGGGATACTTGTTTGATCTCAATCTTTCTGAACTTGCGGATTACAGTTGTCGCTTTGTGATGGTAAGCCTTCATCCTAGGGTCCCTTGTCTCGAACCCTCCGTTAACTTGGTTAATTACCAGCATGGAATCGCAATGTACGATCAAATCCATAACTCCAGTTGCCTCGGCTAACCGAAGTCCTGAGATGAAGGCCTCATACTCAGCTTTATTATTGGATGCTTTGAATCCCAGCCGAACGGCCTGCTCTGCGACCATCCCATCTGGAGAGACTAGCAAGATACCGATTTTGGACCCCTTACTGTTCGAGGAACCGTCCACACATAAAAGTCATGGTAATCCCCTACAATTTGTTGGGGACATTATGCTAGGAGGAGGCAGTCTTTCTGGAACGGGAGATTCCCCTGAAAACTCTGCTATGAAGTCCGCCAACATCTGACCCTTTATAGCGGTTCGAGGTTTGAAATGAATGGCGTGTTCTCCTAGCTCCACTTCCCACTTGAAAATCCTTTCAGAGAGGTCTGTCTTCCTCAAAATGGCATTTAAGGGCTGATCGGTAAGGACGGTGATTGGGTGCGCCTAAAAATAATGTCTTAATTTTCTTGCAATCGTGACCAGGGATAGAGCCAGTTTCTCTAGGGGTAGGTATATTGTCTCCGCGTCTAGGAGCGTCTTGCTTATGTAATAAATCAGTTTCTGGCGGTGCTCATGCTCACGAATAAGTACCATGCTGACGATAAATTCTGATACGGATAAGTACAAGAAGAGCATTTCTCCATGGATAGGGACGAATAGGGTTGGGAGAGTCCTGAGGTATTTCTTGATTCCTGCCAGGGCGTCTTTGCACCCCTAGCTCCACATATCCTTCCTAGCCCCCTTGATGGCTCCAAAAAAGGGTTTGCATTTGTCTGAGGAGCGCGAGACGAAACGGTTAAGTGCTGTCAGCATCCCCGTGAGCTTTTGGACTTCTCAAACAGTTCGGGGGCTCTGGATGTTTAGGATCACTTGAATCTGATCCGGGTTAGCTTCAACTCCTCGCTGACTTACCAGATATCTGAGAAATTTACCCGACTCTACTCCGAAAACGCATTTTGCGGCGTTCAGCTTCAGGTCGTACTCCCTGAGGGTGGAAAGNAGAAAATCTCTGATATTGGTCGCATTTTTGGACATATACGTGTGCGTCCCTTTGCATCCGCGGCCACCAATATCCTTGAGACATGATACGGTGTGCCATGGATCGCCCGCCAGAGTGCCCCCCGCATATTCCTTCGTATACCTCATAGAGGAGGTCTTCCACCTGATCCTCCTGGACGCATAGTAGGTAAGGTCCTGAGAAAGACCTTCGATATAGCTTTTGATCCGGAGAGACCCAAAACTTTGGGGCTTTAAGTTTTATCTTCCTCGCTTCCTTTGAACACTCCAGGAGGTCTCTTGTTATTAGGAACCTAAGAAAAGGATCAATCCAGGTGGGCGGCTTATGTGTGTCTTGGACGGCCATTGCCCCGGGGGCTTGATCTATGCAGGAGGTGGGAAGGTATTCTATGGTGATTCTGCGCGACTGAAAGGACTCTAGTGCCGAGGCTAGGCAAGCCAAGGCGTTGGCATGCGCGTTCTTGTCTCGGGATACTTGTTTGATCTCAATCTTTCTGAACTTGCGGATTACAGTTGTCGCTTTGTGATGGTAAGCCTTCATCCTAGGGTCCCTTGTCTCGAACCCTCCGTTAACTTGGTTAATTACCAGCATGGAATCGCAATGTACGATCAAATCCATAACTCCAGTTGCCTCGGCTAACCGAAGTCCTGAGATGAAGGCCTCATACTCAGCTTTATTATTGGATGCTTTGAATCCCAGCCGAACGGCCTGCTCTGCGACCATCCCATCTGGAGAGACTAGCAAGATACCGATTTTGGACCCCTTACTGTTCGAGGAACCGTCCACACATAAAAGTCATGGTAATCCCCTACAATTTGTTGGGGACATTATGCTAGGAGGAGGCAGTCTTTCTGGAACGGGAGATTCCCCTGAAAACTCTGCTATGAAGTCCGCCAACATCTGACCCTTTATAGCGGTTCGAGGTTTGAAATGAATGGCGTGTTCTCCTAGCTCCACTTCCCACTTGAAAATCCTTTCAGAGAGGTCTGTCTTCCTCAAAATGGCATTTAAGGGCTGATCGGTAAGGACGGTGATTGGGTGCGCCTAAAAATAATGTCTTAATTTTCTTGCAATCGTGACCAGGGATAGAGCCAGTTTCTCTAGGGGTAGGTATATTGTCTCCGCGTCTAGGAGCGTCTTGCTTATGTAATAAATCAGTTTCTGGCGGTGCTCATGCTCACGAATAAGTACCATGCTGACGATAAATTCTGATACGGATAAGTACAAGAAGAGCATTTCTCCATGGATAGGGACGAATAGGGTTGGGAGAGTCCTGAGGTATTTCTTGATTCCTGCCAGGGCGTCTTTGCACCCCTAGCTCCACATATCCTTCCTAGCCCCCTTGATGGCTCCAAAAAAGGGTTTGCATTTGTCTGAGGAGCGCGAGACGAAACGGTTAAGTGCTGTCAGCATCCCCGTGAGCTTTTGGACTTCTCAAACAGTTCGGGGGCTCTGGATGTTTAGGATCACTTGAATCTGATCCGGGTTAGCTTCAACTCCTCGCTGACTTACCAGATATCTGAGAAATTTACCCGACTCTACTCCGAAAACGCATTTTGCGGCGTTCAGCTTCAGGTCGTACTCCCTGAGGGTGGAAAGGTATCCGCCAAATCTACCAGGTGGTCACAGCTTCGTTTGCTCTTCACCAACATATCATCAATGTAGACCTCCATGGTGTTGCCGTTCTGTTTTTTGAACATCCGATTCATCAGTCTTTGGTATGTTGCCCCAGCGTTCTTCAGCCCAAATGGCATCACTTTGTAACAATAAACTCCCCTTGGAGTGATAAACGCCGTCTTTTCTTGATCCAGGGGGTGGAGGGGGATCTAGTGATATCTTGCTCAGGTATCCAAGAAGTCCATGCGTTGATATCCGGTAGTGGCGTCTACTAACTGGTCCACCTTTGGCAAGGGGTAGTCGTCCTTAGGACATGCCTTGTTTAGATCAGTGAAGTCTACGCAGACGCGTCATTTTCCCTCTTTTTTCTTTGCACATACCGTGTTAGACAGCCATTCCGAAAACTGTACTTTTTGAATGATATTGGCCTCTAGGAGTTTATCGATCTCTTCATTGACCACACGAGCGTGGTGCAGCGCCAGGCGTCGTGGCTTCTGCTTTACTGGCTTGTGCGCCGGGTCAACATGCAGCTTGTGGGTGATTATTTTGGGATCCACTCCCTTCATCTCCATCGTGTTCCAAGCTAACACGTCTGCATTTCCTCTCAAGAAGTCGATTATCTCCTCCTGTTCGGCTGTGGGCATCACGGTTCCAACCAAGAAGTACCTTTCCTCTTCTCCTTCCACCAAGGGCACCTTTCGGAGGTCCTCTAACGACCGTTCTATTGGGTCAATCCAGGGGTCATCCATTCCTGGACGCCCAGACTGTGATTGTTATTTTTGCAGGATCTCTTCCGGAGGGCGCTCCTTCTCTTGGGTGAAAACCCCCGCTCTTACAGCCGAGTAAAAACAGTTCTTCGCAGACGCTTGATCCCCTCAGATCTCCATGATCCTTTCTGGCGTAGCAAATTTTAATTTTTGGTGATAAGTGGAGTGTACCGCTCCTAGGGCCTACAACTATGCTCGTCCCATGATCACATTATAGGGAGAGTCCATATCGATCACCACAAACTCCGTATTGATGGTGAAGGAACCCGTGACAACTGGCAATGTGATTTTGCCTATGGGCAAGGCGAATGAGCCGTTAAATCCGACGAGGGGCGTCCTGACCTTGGTAAGGTCCTTGAGGCTGAAACTCATCCACTTTAAAGTATCTGAGTACATCACTTCCGAGGAGCTCCCCAAGTCCACCAACACCCTCTTGACGTCGAACTTGCCTATCTTCAGGGTTATGATCAGAGCGTCGTTATGGGAAGTCACCACGCCTGCCAAGTCCGCGTCGAAGAACGTGATGCCCGGCTCGGCAATCCTGGTCCTTTTGCTGGGCGGCCCCCCATCACTCTCGGCAATCTTTCTTGTAAATGCTACTCTCTTGAGATCGGACTCGAGTTCCTTGGACGTTGGGCGCTCCAGTGGACATACATGGATCACGTCTATGACATTGTCTAGCTCCCCGGCCGGGGCGGGGGCGTGTTTCTCTTCCGACTCAGGTTCTATGTATTCTTTTAAATAACCGTCCCGGACCAACCTTTCCAAGAAAAACTTGTATACTCTGCAACTTTCGGTGCGATGGCCGAAATCCCGGTGATAGGAACACCTGACCTTTTGATCACGGGTGGAGGGATCGCTCTGCATTCTAGGCAGCCACTTGAAGAATGGCTCATGCTTTATCTTGTGGAGCAACTTGTAGATGGGTTCTTTGAACATAGTCTGAACACCTTTGAATGACCCCCCAGAGGGGGTAGCAGCCCCTTCCGAGAAGTATCCTCCCGCTCCCTCTCTTTTCTCTTAGGTTGGAGAGTTCTGGCTTTACTGATTCCCATTTCATCCTCGATCCTAGAGTATTTATTTATCCGGTCCATCAGCTCGCCCATATCCGAGGGAGTTTTTTTGGTCAGGGATCAGTATAGGTCCGTGTCCCTTGCCAAGTCGAGCCTGAAAGACGCCGCTGTCATGACTTTCGAGCAGCCCTCTACCTCATTAACCTCTTCCCAGTACCGGATAACGTACTGGCGAAGGGTCTCGGATTCCCTTCGTTTGAGCGTTAGTAATGATCCAACGTCTTTAGGCCGTTTACTCCTTGTGATGAATCGGGCTAAGAACTGCCTCGTCAACTCTTTTCATGATCCAATGTTGTTGGGGGGAAAAGTCTCGAACCACTTCATCGCGGAGTCCCCCAAGCTCATGAAAAATACTCGGCAGAGGAACCGTTGGTCTGAATGATATAGGGACATCATTTGCTTGTATTGCTTGAGGTGAGCTTCGAGATCGAACCGCCCATTGTAAGTTTTGAACCTCGACACGACAAACTTTTTTGGAACCTTCATCTCTCCGATATCCCTAGTAAAGGGTGATTGTATGACCTCGTCTTCGACATTATCCTGGACAGCCTTACCCTTTCTCTTGGATTCCAACCGAGCTCTGAGATCAATTTTCTCCCCAACGGGATGTCTTCTGAGGTCTCCGGGTTCATTAATTAGGTTCCCTTTTTTCGGGCGTCACGTGGAAAGGGTTGAATCCTCCTCGGACTCCTCTCCCTTCCTCCACCTTGACAGCCCTCGCCGGAGGTCGTCCGGGGCTAAAGGTCTTGCCTTCCTGGAATAGTCGTCGAGGGGTTGCTCGTTGGCTCTTGGGCGTTTCGGGGCCCTGGAGCCTTCACCCTTGTTATTTAAATGATCCCTCAGGTCCTTAGTTTCTGCTTCTCGGGCGGGGAGTCCACGAGAAGGGAACGAGTCCCTCGACCCTTCGTCGGAGGCGGCGAATTCGTTGAGCCGGCTTAGGACGTTTACATTGTCTTTTTCCAACTATCGTAATCGATCCTCAAACTTTTCTTCGATCACCTCCGCCAGTTGATGAGCCAAGGGGGCGAATCCTCCTGACCTGATGCCCATATTGGTTTGAGGAGTAAGCCCCCTTGACTGAATAGAGACATTTCTATTGTCATAAGCGTGACCCTTCCCTCCATCATGACGAGGAGCTTGCAAATTGAGACTTCTTTGCTGGAGACCTTTTCCCTTTTTGTCGAGTATTCACCATGGTCACTGTCCTTTTTAGAGAAAAAACTAGGAAAACTAATCGTTTTTCACAGACGGCGCCAGATTGTGCGTGCAGGATCTTGCACAATAGAAACACGAGAACAGATCTCTCCCGTGGTGAACTCGAGTTAGTCAATCGAATGGTCAACCCTGCTGCTTGGAACAGATTGTGAGGTCCGGTGGTGGCCTGGAACGGTAATGGGTGACTCTCGTGGATCCACGAAGTTGTCCAGTAAGGCTGAGGGAGGTTCCTGAAACAGAAAAAAAATGAGTTAGGAGGGCGCCGGAGTATTTTCCAGCGTATCCCCTCCGACGATTAAGTCAGTTCTTTGAGAGAGGGGAAGGAGAAAACACTATATTGGTTTGAGAAAAGGTTCTTTGTTGCATACCGCCTTGCCTTTTGTGAGGAGTATTTATACCTCAAAAACTCATGATTGCTGTCAGTGTGGTCAGTAGGTGATAATTAGATACAGGCAACGTATGCACTGATTTCTATGAGGAATGTCTTCTCTCTTAACTGCTCGGGACCCCGAGCAATCAATACTGCGTCATCGGCCTGCCGAATGTTTTATGAGCTTCTCTCGGCAAGGATGTAATAAATGCCCAGTCATATGGACATTTATTACCTTTCACTTCCGAGCCTTACTACATTAAATGATGTCTCATTAAGGGAATGGTGCACTAAATGCTTGCTTTCCCAAGTTGTGTGTCAGTAAGGGCATCTCGGTCTTTTTGTCTTTGATTTGACATAATATATCACGCGCCCATTCCCCATTGGTTGTGTCTTCTGCCTTCTTGTGTCTTCTGACACCAATTGTGTAAGACGAGGTCATGATGACTAACCTAGCCTAGTCTAGGCTAGTGACCTGTACATCAATAGCTTCTGCAGGAGCAGAGAACGCTATCCTGGACGGGTACATCTCGGTACCGAGGGACAAGTACGTGTAGGGACCGATGTACCCCATATTTGACCGAGGGATACGTGTCGGTACGTAACGTACTGGATGTCATTGATCCCTATGAACAGTACCTCGGGGGAAGAGGGACTTGTGAACTGACGGGTACGTGTCGTGATCACAGTAACAAGAATTCACTGATGCCGAAGACACGTGTGTTCATCTTGGAGTATTTGGAAATCTCCCATCAATTATGTATAATTTGAATTTAACCAATGTACGTGATTTAGCTTATGATTGCATGCGTCTGAAGTTTATGTTAAAATCGTTAGTCTACAAATTATGATTAAAATGATTCCTTGTAAAAAGAAAAAGCATTTAATAACTCAATGGCTGTCACTGTCAACAACCTAATCAATTCAAGTTCGAATCCCCTCCAAGTTTTTTGTCAAAACCCATGTTTCTCTTGATTGATCCGTTCACGTAAATCCGAAGAAGTTTTCACAGACAAGCCAATTTTATAAACAAAGACGATGTTATCGCAATGAATAATGCTGCTCCTTCATCTTAGATCATGCATTGATTACTCAATTTTATTTTCTCCTTTGATAGTTCTAGTGGAGAGATTTCAAAAGAGCAATTTTTTCTCTGCAGAAAAATGTGCTGGTTAGGCAAAGTGTTGGGGGGGGGGGGGGG